>JASPKZ010009830.1:0-127625 GCA_030220185.1 Diploptera punctata | reverse complement strand
GTCCAGCTTCGATAGATGACTTGGACATTTCATATCTTCTTGGCAATGTCCTTATATTTGAACAAGATACGATCTCTTCACCTGAAAGCCATAGGCCTGATAATTATTCTAATATGATACTACTGCTATTAATACTAATACTAAAAATAATAGACCCTAATTATTATTTATTTAGAAATATATTATATAACAGAAATGGACAGTTGACAAATTAGGGAAATTTTAGAGAAGTAGCTGAATTCAAATACCTAGGAACAATTACAAACAAGAAAGAGATACAAATATAAATTAAATATAGACTCAATTCTGGAAATGCATACTATTATGCATTACAAGGACTCTTGTCATCCCAACTCCTTTCAAAAAATGTTAAGCTAAAAATATATAAAACTGTTATTCTCCCAGTTATATTATATGGATGCGAAACATGGACTATTACTTCAAGGGAGGAAAGGAGATTACGAGTATTTGAGTTCTTAGGAAAATTTTTGGACCAAAGAGAGATTAACAGACAAGAAAATGCAGAAGACTACTTAACAGTGAACTACATGATCTTTATAGGAAACCAGATATAATAAGAAGTTAAGTATCATACACTGCATTGGGTAGGACATGTGACACGAATGGGGATTGAAAGACGTGCATAGAAGCTTCTTGATGATGATGATGATGGCCATATGATTTCAGGGACCGTTTGGGCCTTAAAGTTTTCCTGACATTTGTCTTACAGGTGAGGAAAAACCCCGATAACAACCTCACCCACAAAAACTGTCCCGACCGGGGATCGAACCCGGGCCCGCTGCGTGACAAGGCAGCATGCTACCTCGAGACCACAGCGGTGGACACATAGGTTATAGCCTACCAATAAAATATTTTTTATCCTTAGGGTTCTACCTTATGAAGTTGCGATCCGTTGCCTGGACACCAGCTGTGATGCCTAGAAGATTCTCGGGGACAACAGATGTCCAGCTTCGATAGATGACTTGGACATTTCATATCTTCTTGGCAATGTCCTTATATTTGAACAAGATACGATCTCTTCACCTGAAAGCCATAGGCCTGATAATTATTCTAATATGATACTACTGCTATTAATACTAATACTAAAAATAATAGAAGACCCTAATTATTATTTATTTAGAAATATATTATATAACAGAAATGGACAGTTGACAAATTAGGGAAAATTTTAGAGAAGTAGCTGAATTCAAATACCTAGGAACAATTACAAACAAGAAAGAGATACAAATATAAATTAAATATAGACTCAATTCTGGAAATGCATACTATTATGCATTACAAGGACTCTTGTCATCCCAACTCCTTTCAAAAAATGTTAAGCTAAAAATATATAAAACTGTTATTCTCCCAGTTATATTATATGGATGCGAAACATGGACTATTACTTCAAGGGAGGAAAGGAGATTACGAGTATTTGAGTTCTTAGGAAAATTTTTGGACCAAAGAGAGATTAACAGACAAGAAAATGCAGAAGACTACTTAACAGTGAACTACATGATCTTTATAGGAAACCAGATATAATAAGAAGTTAAGTATCATACACTGCATTGGGTAGGACATGTGACACGAATGGGGATTGAAAGACGTGCATAGAAGCTTCTTGTAGGAGAACCAGAGGGAAAACGCCCAGTTGGTAGACCAAGCTTGAGGTGGGAAAATAACCATGATTTGAGGAAATTAGATTATACAGGGAATGATTGGAAAACAGTAGTTCAGGATAGGGATTTATGGAGAGCTTAAGTCCACTCGGCCATGAACCTACGGGTTCGATAGTGTCAGTGAGTTAGGCTATTTATTTATTTATTTTGTTCTGGCAGAATTAAGGCCTTTTCTTCTACTCAACCAGCACAAATAGGCCTATATATAGGCCCTATAGGCCTATTTTTTACAGTATAAATCATACAATATAATAGGCTCATAGGCCTACTAATTCTGTGGTTACAGGGTAAACCTACACAAGTCTGAAAACAAAACTCCTCACAAGAGCTAATTAAATATTCAAATAATTTAATAGGAGATTTGCATACATAACTTCTGACCAAGAGATAGGTTAACTACTAGGCTTATAAAAATTATCTATGACTTAAGAACTTTACTCTTATGATAAAGGAAGAAAAATGTTGTATTTCTGGCATTTTAATCTCCGAAATAAAAATTGGACTTTCGTACTTTTACCCTATTGCTACCGAATTAGAGCGAATTAAAAAAGAAAAACAAGCGTAGATTTTGTTATGGATTCAACTGGATTTATTAGGCTTAAAGGACCTTCGGGACTTGGAAAATCTGGTAGCGGTTTCCTAGCCGAGCGTTAGTATGAGGATGTACAGTTTACAGGCATTGAAATAAACAAAAGGAGTCTTATCTTAAACTATTTTATTACTAAAGTATAAATAATTAGAAATCCTAAATATCTCTAGCCCTAATTCTATTCTAAGCCTATGTTAAACTACAGTACTATCTCGGGGATTGAGAAAAGGGAGTTGTGGAATTTTTAACTCTAACCAAATCTACATAATTAAAATATCCCTTTTGAAAATATATAGTTTCAAAAATATTATATTGTACTTGATTGAAATCTAAAGGATCTGGACTACATTATTAAGAAAAATGGTCGGTGACTTACCCTCCAGCCGTACACACACAGACAGACACGAGCCCATCACTTCTCAAGTGTTATATACTTCAAAATGACCTGGAGTCACCCATAACTGTACAACCTAACATTCCAAATGAACTAAATGTAGGGATGTTTACAGTTAGCTTACACAAGACTATGTCTATATTCCATCTCAACAGACTACAGCCTTTGAATGTCTAAAGTCCAACTCAAACGACTTTGCAATAATAAATAAAATAATCTATAAAACAATAAAAAATCTATATAAGGAACTATGTATTTATCACATATTCCCCCCTTCTCAATCCCCAGAAAGGGTCTTTTAAGGCCCTTTTTGGGGCCGCTGAAGTTGTGTACTTAGACTACGCACAAGCTTTTTAATTGATCTGGATTTTGTTTACATTGATACTACAGATTTGCTCTATCTCCTGTTCCTAAAGCTACCTAACTCTTTCTAACATATGATTTACAAACAGTAATTTTAACAGGAACAATTTTTTATATATTATGAAATTTAGTGTGTTCAAGTTAATCCATTTTCTCTTTACAATTTACCGTAGTTCCCTTCCTCTATATGGGACATAGACGTGTTCATACTTTATCAACCACATTTGTCTGGTTTTCAAATTACATCTGGAAAATGGATTAGCCTGTCACTCCGAACCTGAAACAAGAAAACATATATAAAACACAATTTATCTACTCTTCTTCCTTTTCAACTGTTCCATAGTTCTGTTTTCTTCAATGCTGTTACTTTCACACACTGTCATTCTGAAAAAAGAAAAATCTAAAACTTTAATTAGAGCTTATCACTTTCTTCACAACACTCGGCTTTCCCACTAGCCGCGTTCACCGAGAAACTTGAGCACTTAGTTCTTGTTTGGCGCCGCGCATGTCCGCGCTCATGCTGATCTAATACAGCATCCCTGGTTGAATCCGATGCCTGGGACCACGTTCGATGATGGTATCTTCCTTCGGCCGGGAGAGAGCCATGCCGGATACTGGGTCTGTCCTTTGAAGTTCTCGAGACCAGCAATTTCTTTCAGGAGCCATGGATTATCCGGAGGATAGGTTTAATGGGATTTCTGTGTTTTTATCCAATTTCCTTACTGTATATTACTGGTTGGGAATTATTATATGATCCACGGACGATCAGAGGTTCGGTTTGATATGGTTAAGGTATTTGCTTGGTCTCTCATGTCGCACCGTATTGACTGGTGGACATTTCCCATGTTGAATGACTATCCCTGATGTAGTAAGTCGTACCCGCATAGACCCTGTCTTCCTCCTTTTTGTTCTTGGTATCAGCTAATCTATGTTTCGTGGTGTGGGGGATGTCCTAGGTGACTCAACATCCTTCGTCGTTTCTAGTTAGCCCAGTCGTGCTCGTAGTGTCAGATCGTGTGCGTAGTCGTTCTTCTTGTGCTGAGGGTTTTCTCGTGTGCCGTTATTTTTTTTTTTTGCTGTTTTTTTTTTCTTTTTGATTTTTATTTGTTTAAAACTATGGGTTTGCACTACCTTTTTCTTAATAAATTCCATATGGCCTTTTAGAAATGAATCAATAGTACCTTCTGGGGTCTCAAAACCAAATCCTAGTCTCTTACTAAGAATAGTATCCCTCTTAACTAAACCCCGAATCTTGAGCAACCATGTACATCTTTACTTATATAATTTTCCTACGTTCAGTTCCTCTAAATTTACTTTTAGTTAGTCATATCTCAATGGTGCAACCAGCAAAATGGTATTTTGCATTAAACTTTAACTGCCAACCTCGTTTCTATACAAATGTTGTCCCTGTTTTATCTTTTGGCGTTGTTAGATTTTACACTGGAAACCGAAAAGAGTGCTCTTATGTCTATCAATTTGCATAGCCATCATCAACAAATCTCAGGTTCTAAATCATCTTTTTATTTTCCCGAAACTTCAATTTGACAGTACTTCAGGTGTATATATACACATAATTTCCATAATTAGATCGGTCAATATCTTGCTATACTTAGCAGGCCTAAATTTTGCCTAATTCTAAGGGTTTTATCTAGTCCCGTTCTTTATAATAGAGTCCTAGGTTCGACTGGGTGCGCTCGTCGTCACATCAGTCGGAAAGACATATACTGCACTTATTTAACATGTAAATGCTACTTGACCAAAGCCGAATTAGTCCTTACAAACACCAATTAATACTCGTATCCTGAATTTACGTCATCGTTCCCTTAGGGTCCTGAGTTTGAGAGCATTCTTTCCTTCTCCACTTCTGAAATAACTGCCTCTATTTCTTAACTCTCCCTTTCCTAGTCTTAATTGTTCTTTAATTGAGATATGATTTTTAAGCTACTTGTGTCTGGACAGGGATTCAGGTTTTCATTATTCATTGGTCTAATTTTCCCGGACTATCTGATCTTACTGCTAATATATCAATCCACTTAGTTTAACCTCTAAATCCTTACTGATTCAATTTTAGAAGTCACCGTGATGTTACGTAACCTGAGTCCTTGTCCTCATTCTCCCTTCTGCTGCCCTAACTTCTGATACGGCGTACTTTACACTCTTACCTCACCTAACTGTTTGTTTGATTGGCAAATTCTCATAGCTGATTTGTTGAACTTTTATACATTTATTTTACGTTTTGTATATTTTATTCCCTGATTGTTTCTTGATCTACATGCATTTAAACTGCTTTTTTTTTTCTCTCTACTTCTTACTTCCGGGGTTTCCTTGATTTCCCATTACATACATATCATCATTTATTGGGGTTCGATTTTTTTTTCTTCTTCTTACTCTGAAATATTTACCCACGTCCTACTCCAGGGTTCTTTCCTTACTTCTTCTTCCACTCGGAACTCCTCCTATCTGTCCCCGCTTGTATCCTAGGGCTCTACTTTACTTTAGACTGCTTATGTGCTTAAACTTATCTACACCACCATAAGTGTTTAACCTCTCGTTTTTATGTCGTCCTCTTCCCTTTCCATCCTCGGTCAATCTGTTCCTCTTGGCTCTACCTGTAGATCGCACAATCGTAATCTCTATGTGTTTCCCTTAGTATTTTCATCTAGTGTCTCAACGTTTCTGACGTCCCTGACTATTATTCGTTGTTCCTTCGTTATTGACCATATCTATGTGTGCATACGACTTTTCCTTCGCGGTTTTCCTGGCATCATCATTTACTCTGGATGGTCCTTAACCATCGCTTCTTGGGGCCCCAGACCCTGACTGGGCTGCGAGCCTCGAAGGCATGGGCTAAGCAACGTTTCCCTTAATGCCAACGGTGGCCCTAGTCACGCCTGCCCCCTCCCTTGCGTGATCCCTGTCTCGCAAATAAACCGGGTGAGCCAGCGAACGAACCGGGCACTACATGAAGGCGGAGAGTGTATTCCGTCTAAAGTGGCCCTGGCCCTTCCTGACCCACCCTCTAATTCTGTCGTCGATGGCACAATCGTATGTATGCGCGTTTCCCAATTTTCCTTCTGTTCCCTCTAGTGCACTAATGTTTCCGGTGTTATTTTTGCTAGTATTTGTTATCTACCCGTTAGGACCATATTCTATCTGTGCGTACGTCTTTCTTCGCGGTATTTCTTTCCGCTTCTCACCGCCGGCGGATTTCCTGGCATCTTCTCCTGCCTCAATTCCTTTAGGTAAGCTAGTGACCTCACCGAACATCGCCTGCGTCAATAGGGGTGAATTTTGATCCTAATCCCTTTGACGGGGGTCGGTTCTTGCCCACTCCGCTTCCTAACGCGCGCCCTGAGTCGCCTGACTCATAAATTCCCTTAGGTAAGCTAGTGACCTCACCGAACAACGCCGGCGTCAATAGGGATGAATTGGATCCTAATCCCTTTGACGGGGGTCGGTTCTTGCCCACTCCGCTTCCTAACACGCGCCCTGAGTCGCCTGACTCATAAATTCCCTTAGGTAAGCTAGTGACCTCACCGAACATCGCCTGCGTCAATAGGGATGAATTTGATCCTAATCCCTTTGACGGGGGTCGGTTCTTGCCCACTTCGCTTCCTAACACCCGGGTATCACTAATGTTTATTTCCTCGAGAATCCGTGTTCTCGTTTAATATTCGTTCTCCGATGCCTAACTCTCTACCTGCCGTTGTTCCCTGGTCCTAAACGTCAGTGCCAAGCCGGCAAGGTTTTATGGCCAGTGCCCCAGGATCACCGAGGAGGTCTGTGACTCCAGATCCTTTTATTACGGGGGTGTCCCACCTTCCGATTGCGCACTCCCTAACTCTTCCCTATTCCTCTGTCTCTCTCGTCTGTGCACTGTTTCCTCCTAAGGGTCGCTGTTCGCATCTCTATCCCAGTAGCTCTAGCGTAGGCTAGGCCTCCTCGAAGTAGTATGTCTCCCTTGCTTCCTATCCTAAATCTGTCACTCTTCTAACTTCTTTTGGGTTTCTGTGCGATTTCCCTAACATCGCTTAGCCAAGATTGACCTAGGTTACAGTCTGTTCGCTCGTTTATCTTTATATGGTTCCGAGTGAGTGTGGGCCCAAGTCTGGCGAGCCTTAAGGCGATCTAGTGGTCATTTACTATTAAAATAAGTTTCAAATCCAATGTGTGTATATGTGTGTGTGTCTATTCTCAGCTGGTCACTAGGTCCACTGATATGCTATCAGGGTATACAGAGGGAAAAATCTCGGCCGCAGATTCTTTCTGTTTCCTCCTGTATGCACCTCAGTCAAGTGTCATGATTCAGCCGAGTATAATAATTGTTGTGTAATTTCCATTAGAAATATTATTCAGTGTAGCCCTTGAACTCCCCAAAATGTATATGATAATACTCTCCACTAGATCGATTAAGACACCCAACTATCGGTGAAGTATCCTAACCTCCATTTTCTAAACTGCTATGGGAATAAATTAATTTATTTGTTTTCGATCATTTCTGCATGTTTGTCACTCGATAATTCTGGGGAAATCTTTCAGCGCTTGTCCTATTCTTCATTGCGTTTCAAAAAGTTTATAAATTTTCCTAAGTTCCCATGCCCCTCTTCCGTTCTCTTTGTAATACATTTTCAAACCAAGTTGGATAATGCACATCCTCCCTTCTTAATCTGAGCTGTCGTCACTCCTTATTTCTTGCGATGTTAAAATAATTTCTACCCTCCGTGTTGGCATAACTGTTGGTTAATTGAACCTATCATTCGTCTTCCGTTATAGGCTTAACATACTACATGCCTCTATCTGGATTGCTTTCACGTTATCTTCTCGCAAACTGGCCTACTACTTATCCCGGAACCCATTCACTCTTAAATGAGTCCTAATTGCTGAAATTGAGATTGTGGTTTCCGTTATCTTTTATTTTATTCATAAACTCAAGTCTTATTTCTGGTAGTTCGCTCTTATTTCATCATCATCATTATTATTATTGTGGTTTATTAATTTACCGCGAATTATTATTATTGTTATTATATTTATTATTATTATTATTATTATTATTATTATTATTATTATTATTATTATTATTATTATTATTATTATTATTATTATTATTGTTAGTTGTAAGTTTACTGTGTTTTATTATTATCATTATACATTATTAATACTGGTAATTTGATTTTATTTTATTTATTTATTTTATTTTTTTTTATTATGATCGTTAAGGTTTATTGTTATTACTGATGTCTGTTATCTTTTTATTAATAGTATTAATATAGTATTTGTCATTATTATTATTATGATTATTATTATTATTGTTATTATTATTATTATTATTAAAAATACGATATAAGGATTACTGCTAGTCCTATCTGGTATCTCAGTATTACGATCATTTAGGCCTCTTTCCTTTTAATAGTATCCGCCATCCTTTAATCTAATGATTTCTCCTATTACTAGATATTATTTTAATATAACGTATTATGCTTATCATTATGTTATTGCAATTAGTTTTTATTTCTTACTGGTATTACTATTATTATTATTATTATTATTGGTAATTTTTCTGTGAATTATTATTATTATTATGCAGTATGACTGTCAACTTTTATGGTTATTACTGATGTTTGGTATCATTGTTTATTTTCATTAATATAGTTATTAAGGTTATTATTATTATTATTATGATTATTATTATTATTATGATTAGGATTATTATTAAAATACGATATAAGGATTACTGCTAGTCCTATCTGGTATCTCAGTATTACGACTTTTAGCCCTTGTCCTTTCAATATTTATCCGCAATCCTTCAATCTGATTGTTCCATATATAATTGATCATCATCATCATGAACAAATTGGTCCTTCAATCTGAGTGTTTCTCATATAATTAATTATTACTTTAAGTATCGATATAACATCTCATGCTAATCATTTGTTATTGTAATTTGTTTATTTTTATTACTGGTATCATTATTATTATTATTATTATTATTATTATTATTATATTATTATTATTATTGTTTATTAATTTTCCTATGAATTATTATTATTATTTTATTATTAATTCATGCAGTATGATAGTTAACTTTTACTGTTATTACTGATGGTTTTTTTTTATCATTGTTTATTTTTCTTATTAATATAGCTATTATGGTTATTATTATTATTCTTATTATTATTATGATTATTACTATTTTTATTATCATTTTTTTCCATTATTAGGTCGATTAGTTATCCTGGTTTACTTTTATAGCTCAGATTGCCCGTTGATTATTCACTGAGTCTCGGTCATCCTCTTTACCTCATGACCTGTCTTCGTAATCTGATGCTCCTTTATACCTGCCAAACTGCTTTATTATTAATTACTCAGTAATATTATTTAATTTAGTTTGTTGAGATTACTCGTAGTTAGTCCATATTTATTTGCGGTTCTCATAATCTTTGGGTTTAATTGATTGCAGCGATTAAGATTATCTACTCGCTTCCTCAGTTAGTTTCATTTACCATCCATGTTTTACTTTTAAATTAGTTAGTTTAAATTCACAGATTTTAGCTTATTTTAGTAAGGTTATTATTTATTATTCTAATGATATCATTGTTTATTGGTTATTTATTATTATTAAAGCATCCATTGATTGAGTTCTAACTTCCCACATGTTCTCATTCCTCAAATATTTCCTTCATCTGGAATATACGTAATGAAAGTTTTTTTTTTTTTTATGATGATCGAGCGTTTACGGATTAAGTTAAACCACTAAGTCTACTTCACTCCTCAAATATTCAAAAACCTGCACTTGAATGACAAGAAATTATTTCCAGGGTTCTAGGGTCGCGCCGGCATTATCACCACGTTTCAATTATCAACTTCGCTTGCTACAATAAAAGGTCTAAAAGATCTACGACTAGATTGCTCACTTCACTATGAAATTAAAGAATCCAATAATATTATAAAGTTTATCGGAACAGTTCACAATCTTACAAAAAATGCTGCCACCTATCGAAATTATATTGTTTTAAATATGTAGTCGCAGTAAAAGATAATCCTAAAACAACTAGACACCCTTGACTTAATCCAAACTCTTCACTGCATAAAAATCTCTCTGGGGAAACTGCAAGTCACCATTCACCATATGGGTTTTCAATTAATTACTCAAAAGTCCTAAGTAATGTATAAAGTCGGTTGAATTTCAAAAAAAAATTTATAAGGTAGATAAAACATAAGAATTATAATTCACAACAGAAACTCAAAAAAATATCCCTGGTTATGCAGTATCATATCACTTGGGGTTAGGATTAATAGACAATACCCTGTATTTATTCATTTATTTTTGTGGATATTATTATTATTTTTTTTTTTGAAGTGAGATTTAAATTAGACGTAATTATCGCCACACTTATATAAAAGACTATTTATGTTTCCTAATGTTTTAAAATAAAATTTTATAGGCACGTTAAGTTATATAATGTTTGTAATTCCTAGAAACTCCCTATCAGTGTATGTTTATTTTGCCAAACATAATGTTCTATTATTATTTAACTAAATGCTTAGTCTAATGCGGCAAGGTCGTTTACTCGGACAGAGAATTATACGAATGGTCAGCATCAGGGTTCCCTCAGCAGTACTAACTATTTTATGAATCAACATCATTTAAAACATTATAATTCATCAACTACCTGTATCCATAAATTTGCCGCTTATGGTTATTAACGTTCATCGACCGATTCGATAAGATAGATTAAAATTCTGCATCCCTCTATTATGTTCTTTTGTTTCTAAATTACAAGGACGTTATGCGGCACTGTGTGTCCTAGTTCGAACCATCAGCTGACACATCTTGTAACAGTTGTGGAAAGTTTTCAGAATCTATTTTCAATACACCGTTACGAGATGTAATCTGATTTCCGTTACTGGTGTCCCATCCAAGTATAATTTAGGTCTATTAAACATTAAGTAAACTCCGTTGAAACCAAGATTTTATCTAAGTTAATTATTTATTTTTGTAAAGGAAACTGAGTTCCGTGAGCCACTTTTATTTTATTTTAAATAATTTTGTTATTTAATCGGTAAAAGAATCTAAGTTCCACACTTCCATATTTTCCTTCGATAAATCAGTTATACGAGTTGCGGAAAATTTCCAATTTACTCCCGACAAATGCTAAATATTCCTGACTTGTAATAAAAAAGGTAAAATAATTTATTAGTTCAAGTTCCAATAACCTAAAATAAATTTTTACACTGCGCTATTCTGGAGAGATTAACCAAATACTGAATACATTTTTTCCTGAGTTCGAATCCAAGACTTCTAGTGACGACATCCTAGCCAACACATTACACGTGTTGCCGGATCAATCTGTTTTAAAAAAAAAATGTTGATACTCTTTATGAATTTGGATATTTGATCTGATGATGTATAGTGCCGATCGAATTATTTGAATGTGTAACTCCCTCATTCAAGTTGGAAAATTTTCAGAATCTTCATCAAAATCCCGTTAGATAGCCTCGCATACGGGGACATATTTCAAACTAAATATTCCTCGGACATATCTTAACATTCCTGCTAGAAATAAACTTGTATTATAGCTAATTTTGAACACTCCGGCTTACCGTTCTCGGCCAAGAAATCAAAAAAACAACTGGTAGTCACCGTATGAGAAACTTATTGTACTGTTTTTCCTACCTTTTCACTCCAGCCGCCATCTTGTAAAGCTAGTCACCAGGGTTCGAACCCGAGACTCCTTTTAACAATACCCTGTAGTTACCCCGTAAATTATTTCATATGCTACATAAATATATATATATATATGACCTGTCATTTTTCACTAATTTAAACAACGTCGGTATGATTTCGACTTGACATTTAGTATTGCCAACATAGGAGTGACACAGTCCGTTTATTTATTTAATCTCCATATTAATATATTTTCCAACTCATGCAGAAACGATCTGTTCGCAGGAAAGATCTAAAAATAATTCCTATATAACGTTACTAAATTTTCTCATTTAATTCAACATTTCGTTCATATGTTGGTATCGCTTGAGTTGCCCTGAGGTAATTAATAACCCGAGACATTTAAACCATTTGTACTTCAGTATTATATGGAAGTAATTTTCCACGAAGGTAATTAGTTCATGCTATTTTATTCGCAATTATTATTGCAGAGAAATTATTTTATTACTATTATTATTGGTCACAATCACCATCGGCAAAAATATTCCTGTTAATATGATGGCGTGTCATCCCCTTCCACAAGCCACGAGTTCGGTTCGCATACGTCGACATATCCCGTAAGGAGCCCACGTTTCAGGCTACGTTTCAGCCATGAGTTTTTGCCAATGTATAATGGTTTTATATTTTTATCCTATTCAGTCCTAACAGACATATTTCGACAAAAATAAATAGTATACTCTCTTACTCTACCATGCACAGATTTACAAGAAAAAAAAATAGTTGCTCAAAATTATAACTACGTTGAAAAAACAATTTTCTCTTTTTTCCACAACTTCCCTCTCTCTTCCAAGGTCTGATTAATCTAAATCCCAATCCAGAATTAATATCTTTTTATTGATTTAATTTCTATTAAATAATAAATATCCCATGTTCTACATAAATCTTACACTGCTGATTTTAACCTAAAAATGTACGTATCACAAACTTTTAATTTTTATTGTATTCCAAACGGTCCAGAAAGCTTGCAAGGGTCCGTTTCCCTATCATAAAAAAATAATAAAACATTATTATGTGATATGCCACCGCCGCTCACCAATGTTATGGATTCAACTGGATTTATTAGGCTTAAAGGACCTTCGGGACTTGGAAAATCTGGTAGCGGTTTCCTAGCCGAGCGTTAGTATGAGGATGTACAGTTTACATGCATTGAAATAAACAAAAGGAGTCTTATCTTAAACTATTTTATTACTAAAGTATAAATAATTAGAAATCCTAAATATCTCTAGCCCTAATTCTATTCTAAGCCTATATTAAACTACAGTACTATCTCGGGGATTGAGAAAAGGGAGTTGTGGAATTTTTAACTCTAACCAAATCTACATAATTAAAATATCCCTTTTGAAAATATATAGTTTCAAAAATATTATATTGTACTTGATTGAAATCTAAAGGATCTGGACTACATTATTAAGAAAAATGGTCGGTGACTTACCCTCCAGCCGTACACACACAGACAGACACGAGCCCATCACTTCTCAAGTGTTATATACTTCAAAAATGACCTGAGGTCACCCTAAAACTGTACTACCTAACATTCCAATGGAACTAAATGTAGGGATGTTTACAGTTAGCTTACACAAGACTATGTCTATATTCCATCTCAACAGACTACAGCCTTTGAATGTCTAAAGTCCAACTCAAACGACTTTGCAATAATAAATAAAATAATCTATAAAACAATAAAAAATCTATATAAGGAACTATGTATTTATCACAGATTTCATGTAGGCCTACATACAACATTTTATACGATCTTCTTGTAAGCCCATGTTTCCCTTAACAGAGATTTAGGCGCTCTCCCCCTACAGGGAAGAATTTGAACCATACTAATTTAGTAACACTTGATTTCGTATAGATATCATTTGAGTGGCCCGTGGTCAGCGTTCCGCCTCATACTGACATCCAGGAAACCAAGGCAGTACTAGGACGGGATAATTCGGTGTAAATTTTGCTTAGAGGCCTTTTCATTCAGGCTTAAGGATCTTTTACGAGCCCGAAAATCTTCAGACTCGGGACCCACGGCTTAAAGCCCCTCCCGGAGGACTTGCTCCTTGGTTTTTTTCCATCCTAAAATATCCGTCGACCCCGGCCGGGTTTGAACCCGCGACCTTCGGGACCAGAGGCATAGAGCATAACCACTAGTCCACCGCGGCCGACATTAATATAATAAATTGTCCACCGCCGTTGTCTCGAGGTAGCGTGCTGCCTTGTTACGCAGCGGGCCCGGGTTCGATTCCCGGTCGGGACAGGCTCCTGGGTGAGTTTTTTTCGGGGTTTTTCCTCACCTGTAAGACAAATGTAAAGTTGCAAAGCACAGCATGAAAATGCTATGATTGCAGTGAAAGACTTTCCCTCGGGCAGAATTACTATGGATGGATAATAAATTAAGCGGGAAACACCGATGAATACGCGTGATACAGTTAAGACACATATAGGCTGCGATGAACAGGACACGTGGCACAAATGAGGAATGGAAGCTTCTGGTAGGAAAAACCAGAGGGAAAGCGCCCAGTTGGTAGACCAATAATGAGGTGGGAGAATAATATTAAACATGATTTGGGGGAAGTAGATTATACAGAGAATAATTGGGAAATACTAGCTCAGGATTGGGATATACGGGGAGCTTTATGTCCGCGGGGCCATGAACCTATGGGTTCGATAGTGGGTTGGTTAGGTGCTAGTGATCAAGCCAAATTTATAGCAAATATAAATTGATATTTCTTTTAAATGATCATAATGTCCTGTGGAAGGGAATTCCATTGCGAGATGTGGAGATACCGTAGTATATGACGCAGTGATGTGATGTCCTATGTTGCGGTATATTAAGCAAGAGATTGTTTTCTGATCGTGTGTTTAAGTTTTGGTTGGAGGAAGGTACTGGAAACGAGAGGCTAAATAATTGGGAGTCGAGGTATGTAGAATCTTAAATAGGCCTAAGTATACAGTGTAATATTCTTCTCTCTTTAAGATGGAGCCAAGACAATTCGTAAGAAAAATGTGATCATATTTTCGGACATTAACTTAAATAGAATCTGATACACATAGGCCTATTATGGACACGGTGCAGTCCGTCACTTAGGCCTATGTCAGTTATTAGCAGGACTCTGAAGTTGAGGACCAATAAAATTCCTATAAATGAACTTTGAAAGGACCTAAAAATATTCTGAAAACAGCTTTAAAAAAAAAGAAAAAAAAGACAATTCAAATTAAATAATTTTAGTTTCAACTGCATTTTAATGATAATAATAAAAAATGTTTTAAAAAGTTCAAAATTCTAGTGAAATGCAACATTGAAAAAAAAATTGCCTGAAAATGCTTCTTTCATACTTTATTTTAATATTTAATTTAACATAGGCCTAGTGTGAAGAAATAATTATTTTTTCATTAAAACAAAGTTCTTGGAGAATTTAGAATGAAATATTATTTCCCCACATAGAATAAATTCAGGAAACCCGCAATGGCTATCAGACGGTCAGTAGGCTGGTTAAAAATAACAGGATATTTTGCGAGGGTTCAATAGTTTTTCCGGAACAAAAGTGTTTGCAATGTAGAAAGTTTTTCGAAAGTAAAACTAGATAGGCCTAGTTTTTTTAAAGAAATTGAGACTAGACTGTGGATTCTTGAATTATATGATGAAAGGTATAAATGTAATCAAAATAAGATAAAGTTGCAAAAAAAAGCCGTTAAGACCTAAAAAAAGGCTAAAAAAGCAAAAAAAAAAAAAAAAAGAGTCGAGAAGAGGACAAAAAGAACAAATAAACCCCACCACTTTCTGGACTACATCCATCCATAGTAATTCTGCTCGAGGGCAGGTCTTTCACTGCAATTTCATGCTATGCTTTGCAGCTTTACTAGGGAAATTATAGGTGTGGTAGCTTCCTTTGCTTTCCACACCGGTGAAGGATGATGATGGCCGAATGATTTTTGGGGACCGTTGAACCCTAAGCTTCCTGACATTTGTCTTACAGATGAGGAAAAAACCCGAAAAAAAACTCGCCCAGGAGCCTATCCCGACCGGGAATCGAACCCGGGCCCGCTGCGTGACAAGGCAGCACGCTACCTCGAGACCACACACCCGGGACTTCGACTACAATGACCCAAAATTTATATAGATATTTAGTTAGACTTCGTTTCAGGCATAAAAAAAATTCCCTCAACTCCCGAGCCCTAGTGACATTATAAATATTAATCTGATACACATTATGAACACGCCGAACTTTTAAAATTCCGTCACTTACGTCTATGTCAGACATTCGTTTATGATACTTATAGAGGACCCATTACTAAGTTTTACTTACAAAGTTTTATTCTTGGGGGGGGGGGGTAGGATTTAAATTAGAATATGTCTAAATTGTGATTATTGCTGCTGACTAAACATCGCAATAGTCAAAATGTGACATCACTAACGTTTGGACTAAACCCCTTTTTAGAGCTGTAGAAAAAAGTTATTAAGACGCTTTAGAGAATCTATTATGGAAAAGCTCTTTTACATGTTTATTTTATTTACTTGTTTAAATTTAAACTAGGTAAAATATCCAGTTTTCAACAACGTTGGCATATTGAATTTGTTTATTATCCAACATGATAGCCGTCATATTCCTATTGTTTATGGCGTTTTACTTACATTTAATCCGAACTGCTTGCACCATGAAGTAGTCACCGATTGATATTAGTAGAGTCCTCCCAATTCCAAGCGTTCCGACTTCTAAGCTGCCTATATCAAGACTGAGTGATGATTGAATTAAAAACTAACTCAAACTGAATAAATAACAAAAGCAGACACAACTTCTAACTTACGTCACAACACGTGATGGTTTGCTTGCTTATACCGTCAACGAAACCAACTAAGGCAGGGCGCCCACTGGAATGACAAGGGACACCAACAAGACACGGATTTGTTGTTTTGCTTGTTGCTAGCGTGTATGTTTCTTTATAACCCGTAATATCAAATTGCAAGAAGCCCATTTATCTGATAAGACAGCAACTCCACACTACCTGTGTTGTGTCACTCAAAGTGCTGCATGCTCCACTTTACGTTGTGTCAGTTGTGAGTTGAGAGTGAAGATGAGGAACGATCCTGATTTCAATATAACCTTTGTTGAACTTATTAAAGAATATCCACCCATTTTGTATTACTTTACTAGCTAATACCCGGCGTGCGCTGTTACGCCTAAATAAATGAAAATTAATGTGATTTTATATTTAGTTGAATAAATAAAAGGAAAAATAATTATAAATTTATATTTTTTAGATACCCTGTGCTGATTACCCGACGTTGTCCGGGAATCTACTCATCCCGGTCTTCTTGGCATAAATGAGCTGAAAGTAAAAAATTAATGTACTTCTTATGATTAGTTGAATAAGTAAAATGAAAAATAATTATAAATTTCTATCGTAATTATTTTAAGATTCCCCGTGCTGATTAACTGGTGTTGCCCGGGAATCTATTTACCTCGATCTTCTTGGCATAAATGAGCTAAAAGACAAAATTTGTTATTGTAAATTATCCGTAAAAGAATACCCGCCATATGCTGCTATGCTTGCACAGGAATCCCATCACAATCGGATCAACGTGATATGAAGAGGAAAAGTGTGTGATTAAGACTGTACATAAACACACAACTTCTGTAGAAAAACAATGCTATTTATTATATACCAAAGTATGTGTGACTGACTGACATAAATGTCAACTCATCATGCAGCTTAACATGTTTATCTACATCATTCTCTGAAGTGTCAATCTTAATTCAATTTGTACCGAAATAGAGATTTCGATACAGGGATTACGTCATGCTGCGCAGTCTATTCGTCATCACGTCTCCATTTCGTGTGCGATCTTTGTGAACAGTGCCAAATGCTCCCCTACCTACCCCTTCCCTTGCTAGTACGCACCGTGTGCTATCGCGCATTCTCCCCTCTCCTTGTGAACTCTCATAAATAGCTGTGTTTTGTAACATCGCATCATCATCTGTTGAGTGATCGTCGGAGTCTGGTTAGTGTAGCTCAGAAGAACTAGTTCGGTTTGTTAGTCTTGTAGGTCAGGGTGGCGACGCAAGAACTGTATACCCCAACCCGAGGCTGGACTAGTATGAATGTAAAAGTATGTATGTTTGATTGTATATTTTTTTTGTATAGATGATCAATCATAGTATTCTTTTCTTTGTTAAATTAATTATTTATTAATTTATTTTCTTGTTATATCTGACTATACATTTTGACTCGCATTAAAGCTTTAGTTGTGCATTTTAAGTATCTTTTTGCCTAATCATTTAGTAGTAGCTAGCTTATGTCAGATATGAAAGTAAAATTCCAAAGCTTACTCAAGCGTGTGTGAGTTCCTCTTTCCTTAAAGCTTCCACGCTTATAGCTTGTGACTCACTGCACATCACATGTTTGAAAATTTATTAAGGAAAGTTGAATTAATCTTTGCCTTTTATGGGCCCGGGCAAATATGTCATAATTTGAGCAATCTATGTTTTCTATAGGTCGCGCAAGGGATTTTGAAGAATGTCCTTGACCGTAAATCCAATCGGAGAGCCTATCCAGACTGCTCAGCTGTGAATTCTCTGCCTGCCACGCGTACAAACAAAACAGTTCATCTTACAAAACATGTACAGTCCATAGAGAATTATAGTGAGACGCGGATGTGTTGATTTTATATTTTAAAAACCGTAGACTATAATTAAAATATTTTGTACACTTGCTGCCTGAAGTCTTAAAATTATAGTGCAATGTGAATATCGGGTCTTCTCAACGTGGAGCCGCTACTTATTATAGCCACCCAAATGGCTCATGATGCTGGGTGGGCACTGGTCCCATACTGGCAAAAATTCCTTGAGAACATTTCTTCCCCCATGGAGACTCGAGCCAGCGCAAGTCCCGTAGCTCTGCGCCAAGACATCTTGTCTTAATCACATGGCTAAGGCGCGGGGAAGACTATAGATGGTTTAAATTAAAGTGACATTTAGTGGTTATTTAAAACATTAACAGAGAGATATAAACCAAATATAGAGTGTGTGTGTGTGTATATATATATATATATATATATAGTGAATATACTTCCTCCACGTATAAAGATGTCCTAACTCACGGGCACTATCGAACCCGTAGGTTCATGGCCGCGCGGATATAAGCTCTCCATACATCCCTATCCTGAGCTAATGTTTTTCAATCATTCCCTGTAAAATCTACGTCCCTCAATTCATAGTTAATGTTATTCTCCCGCCTCATTCTTGGTCTACCAACTGGGCGTTTTCCCTCTGGTTTTCGGACAAGAAGCTTCCATGCACGTATTTCATTCCCTATTCGTGCCACATGTCCTGCCCATCGCAGTCTACGATAAAGATTACCTATATTAATTAATTTTTGTAGCGAGATTTTAAAAATATTTAGCAGTGACTGTATTTGATATTCGCTAGCGAGCAGCTAGCGAGGGAGTTAGCAATGACGTGTGGTCATACTTCCTATTGGCTGAGACCTACAACTGGTTAGTACAGGACTCGCATCTAAGCTCTCATTACAAATTTCATTCCTCAGGAATCATTGCTAGGGGTATAATCAAAATAGTTATCAACAATAACGGTTTGATCCAGCACCAACACGGTGCACAAATTTTCCAAAATACCATTTGGAGGGCAGATTTAAAATTACGTTCTACGGGGTGAATCTAAATATGACTATACGTTTGATCGCATTGTGTGATGAAAATATTACCATTACAGGGAATATGAAATTACCGTTGGAAAGGCAATTATTCAAATTACAACAATGGAATAATACAAAACAGTGTAGAACTTACGTCATTAGTCAAAATGGCGTTGAATATGCAACAGAAAATTACAATTGCTGCATGGGCAATAACGTATGCTAATGATCGTGAGGCCGCAAGACGGGCAAGGAGCGAGTTTAACGTAGCATTGCAGCCGTCGACTGTGGGGAAGTGGAGAAAACGACTGCTGGAAACAGGAAGGATGCAGAAAATCAAACCTCCTGGAAGGCCTCGCATTAGCACGGATTCAGAAACAACGAAGAGAATTGCGGAGGCGTTCGACACAAGCACACGAAAATCAACCCGCCAAACTGCACGTGAGCTTCATATCAGTCAATCGAGTGTGTGTCGTGTTTTGAAGCGTGAGAAGTACCACCCCTTCAAACCGATTCGTGTCCACGAACTTAATGAAGATGACCCTGACAGGCGGATGGAATTTTGTGAATTTGTTGTAAGGGAATCAGCAAACGACGAACATTGGTACAGAAAATTGCACTTTTCTGATGAAGCTGTTTTCCATGTGAACGGACGTGTTAATCGACACAATTGTCACTATTATGGTAAAGAGAATCATAATGTTATTGTAGATACACATTTAAGATGCGGCAAAGTCACTGTTTGGGCTATGATCGGATGGGAAGGACTGTTAGGAATGCGAATTTTGGATGAGACTGTTAATGGTGATCGGTATAGTGATATCCTTAGACAAATTGTCCTGCCGGTAATGCAAAGTGCTGAACATGAACAATGTTTATTCCAGCAGCATGGTGCGCCTCCTAACTATGCAATTGCGGTGAGGGAAAATTTGGATGATCATTTGCAAAATAGGTGGGTGGGAAGAAGAGGCCCCATTGGATGGCCAGCTCGTTCCCCTGACCTCACAGCATGTGACTGTTGGTTGGTTGTGGGATTATTTGAAGGAGAAGGTTTATGCCCGGAAACCTCAAGACGTCGACATGCTGAAATGAGTGATTGAGGAAGAAATTAGAGCTATTCCTCTAAACATGTATCATAACGCAATGAATGACTTCCCAAAGCGTTGCCAATTATGCTTGGATACAAACGGGAACAGTTTGAAGCAGTAAAGTAACTTGCTTATTCTTGTTGTAAGTGATTTGTTTTGTTCTATTGTTGTAATTTGAAGGATTCCCTTTCCAATGATAACATATTTCCTTTAATAATAATATTTTCGTCACAAAATGCGATCAAACGTATATCCATATTTCTGAATTACCCTGTAAATAAAAAAATGAAACTTAAATCACAATTAAGACCGGTGTTATGACCTAATATGTGAAGTGTGACTAACTGACATATCTGCATTTTATTTAGAATTTGGAGGAAAGGAGATTACGAGTATTTGAGAATAAAGTTCTTAGGAACATTTTTGGATCAAAGAGAGATGAACAGACAGATGAATGGAGAAGACTACATAACAGTGAATTATGTGTGTCTTTATAGGAATCCAAATATAATAAGAACAGTTATGTCTCGTAGACTGCGATGGACAGGACATATCGCACGAATGGGGATAGAAAGACGTGCATGGAAGCTTCTTGTAGGAAAACCAGAGGGAAAACGCCCAGTTGGTAGACCAAGAATGAGGTGGGAAAATAACATTAACTGTGATTTGAGGGAAGTAGATTATACAAGGAATGATTGGAAAGCATTAGCTCAGGATAGGGATGTATGGAGAGCTTATGTCGGCGCGGCCATGAACCAACGGCTTCGATAGTGCCAGTGAGTATTTAAAAATGCAAATATTACACAAATATAACAAAATACTATGAAACTAGATAAACAGCTTCGGTAAGATTTAAAAAAGAATTACATATACTTTATCAATTCCACGAAAAATATTAAATTTAATTTTGCTGTAAAATAAATATTAATTTAAATCAATAATGTAATTAAATAAACTCGCTTACCGTGTACCATTTTAAATTATATAAAATAACAAATATATTAAATAGGCCTAGTCAATAACAAAAAGCCTTCTCTACTATAATTGTGGATATACATATATGTAGTAACTGATTGTAATTTGCATGATGCAAACAAGATTTAATATTTCTGATGTCTAGATTGAATCATTGAAATAAAAAATACTAACATAACTTAATATGCCTTCCAGAACGTTTGCATATTCTTAATAAGTTAGTTATTTATAAGAGTGCATGCACTTTCAAAACAAATTATTATACATTTACATGAGTTAGCGGTCCAATTGCTGACGTAGTGAATTCTATAAAAACAAAACTCTTATTGTTATTATTTATTACATTAGCCTTACGCAACAATCTTCTGGTGACTCATTTCATAACATCGATGTATCAGATTCGCTTATGTAGTTATTATTTCACTCTCATTAATAAAAAAAATAATGTTTCCTGTCACACACGAAGTCCCACGCTGTGGCTATATGGTTTGGGCTAAGATGCCTTAATAGAGGTCACTGGTTCAAGTCCCAGTGAGAAAAGAAAGTTTCTCATGGAATTTTGGACACAATGTGACTGGTTCCTATCCAGAATCGTGAAGAATTTGGGCAGCTACAATATTTAACAGTCGCAGTTGAGAAAACCAATCATAACGGCTGGAGTATCTGACATGCTGACCACTTATCACCCCTATATTGGCTAGATGATTGTCCACCTTTCTCATTGATATATTTGGATGCGAGATCAGCGAGACAAATTAAATTAATAACAGAAGTGCACCCAGGCTTCAGAAGAAATCAGTTCACAACACAATAAATTGTAAGATTAACACAACAAATAATAAAACACTCATTCAACAAGCACAAAAGTGCAGGTACATTATTTGTGGATTTTAAAAATGCTATCAATAAAGTTCAAATATCAGATTAGCTAGGAAAACTATAAGATATGGAAATACTGTAAATGAGAAAATGATTAACTGATTTTCAAGCTTTCTAACACATAGATGGATTACAGTAAAATGGTAAAATTCCACATCAAAATGACACCATATCAAAAATGGACTTCCTCAGGGATCAGTCACAAACCCAATGCTATTCAACATCCTATTTAATGATCTGCCAAAAAGAATAAAGAAAATTGAGAATTCCAAACTTGGTTGGTTGCTAATGCTCTTAGCATTGGAGGATTTGCATTTTCCTTCTGTCTTCCCAGTAACATCTAACTAGTTGTGATGACAGTTCTCCAGCTGTCTTTGTAAGAGCATTATAGTAATAGATGGTCTCCGTTCATCCTAAGAACTTTATTCTCAAATACTTGTAATCTCCTTTCCTCTCTTAAAGTAAGATTATTAATAATATTAATTAATTATTAATATAAATATGATTATTAATAATATTAATACTATTAGGGGGCACGCCGTAGCGTAGTGGTTAAGGCACTGCGCTACAAGTCGGAAGGTCTAACGGAAATGAGTACCAGGCACTTGTTCTGGGGGTAAAGGCGACCGTCACGCAGGGCTGACATCAAATGCCGAATGTCTAGAAAAAGTGGGAGCCTTAAGTTCCTTCTACCCCAAGGGCCTCCTGAGGCCTGTAGCGGGACTACTTTTTACTTTATTAATACTATTAATAAGGCACACCATAGCATAGTGGTTAAGGCACTGCGCTACAAGCCGGAAGGTCGAGGGTTCAAGTCCCGGTGGAGTCAGGATTTTTAAACTGGCCCAAACCTTCTGGTGGCACTATGACCCTGGGGTCGACTCAGCCTCTAAGGGGAATGAGTACCAGATGCTTGTTCGGGGGTAAAGGCGGCCGTCACGCAGGGCTGACAACCCGGCTGACATAAAGTGCCGATTATCTAGAAAAAGTGGGAGCCTTAAGCTCCTGCTACCCCAAGGGTCTCCTGAGGCCTGTAATGGGATCACTTTACTTTAATTAATTATTAATATAAATAAATATTAATCAATTATTAAATAAACCTCTTAATATTACTTCCTATTGTATATTAAAATAAAAAAAAATAAAAAGGAAATGTCTTCAATTACTTTACTTAAGTGTATTGGTAATGAATAAAACAAAATTACATTGGATTTTTTTTATAATTTTGGAAATGGAATGGGAAATTGGCTGCCAGGTATGGTAATATAAAATAAAACAAAATAAGACATTTTGTATTTCATTGCACTTCAAATTTTTCATCACATATACTACTAATTTTTTTATCAATTTTCATTTATACTGAAAATTATGGTATATTAAACTAAATAAGCTACAAGTAAACTTAATTGGGACAAACAAAATTAATTACAATCAGTTTAATGAAAAAGTTCATTTCAATTTTATAATACCATATTCTTCAGACCATAAGACACTACATAATTTTGTGATAAAAATTCAGAATAATTTAAATAAAACACTGTAATCTCTTCTGTACAGATGGGATAGCAGAGAAATTAATTTAATGCATTCACTTGACCTTCAGAAGATACGAAAACTGGTGTCTCTGTCAACACATATTACTTAAAAAATAATTTTCCTTGTAATATTGTATTGGTATTAAAACTGATATTTCCATAGCTTTCAATTCACCATACATCGATTTCAAAGGATAACAAGAAGAACATTTTAGATTACATTTTTTAAAGAAAAAAATTGCCTTTTGATTTGAAAAGTATGGTATATGGAGGATTATTAACAATTTATGGAGAAGATTTTAAATTTCTTTAGTGGCACCACTGTTTGCATCATGGTCATGGATTTCAAGTGTGTGGAGAAGGTTATCCTTGCATAACTTATCCTAGTAATCAATACTAATAAAATTCATTGTTAAAACCGTTGAGATGGAGAGTCATAAAATAAAACAAGTTAAAATATACCTTCTTAGGTAAGATCCGTCATCCTCAACTTATAAAATATGTATTCTTTATGCCTGTAGGCTTTCAGAACATCCGTTCCATCTTCAGCAGGTTCTTCTTCGCTACAATATCTAGTATGATGGTTGATGCACGACAACACCACATTAGGACCAGCAGCATCAACCATCATACTAGATATTGTAGCGAAGAAGGACCTGCTGAAGATGGAACGGATGTTCTGAAAGGCCTATAGGCATAAAGAATACATATTTTATAAGTTGAAGATGATGGATCTTACCTAAGAAGGTATATTTTAACTTATTTTATTATCCTAGTAATTTCAAGTGTCTTACTTGTAACATTCTGAAGATAGTTGATCGTTTCTGGAAGGGCAACATTACAGCTCTTTTTGATGCTAATCACAGTTATTTGACAATAATGGAAAATCACAAGATATGTGGGGTTTTCATATATCTACGATGATATCCATCCATACTAATTCTGCCTGAAGGCAGGTCATTCACTACAATCATAACATTTTCATGCTATGCTTGCAGCTTTACTAGGGAATTATAGGTGTGGTAGCTTCCGTTGCTTTTCACACTGGTGAAGGATGATGATGATAATGATAAGGATGATGATGATGGCCATATGATTTCGGGGACCATTTGGGCCTTAAAGTTTTCCTGACATTTGTCTTACAGGTGAGGAAAAACCCCAATAAAAACCTCATCCAGAAAAACTGCCCTGACCGAGGATCGAACCCAGGCCCGCTGTGTGACAAGGTAGCATGCTACCTCGAGACCACAGTGGTGGACAAAGATGATATATTGCATTAAAAAAAAAGATCAGATCTTCATCACACCCTTGATGTGATCAGAAAGGTAAAGGGACTCTTCTCTAGTAGGAACCCAGATACTAATAACAGCAGAAAACTCTATTAGGTTGGAGGAAAATGGAAATAGATTGTGATGTTGGATGAAGCATGTGTCTTCCTGAATGACATCAATTAACGCCAGGTCAGTTTATATTGATTATGAGGTAATAAACATTTTGAAAGTTATTTAACATTTTCCAATATTGTTATTTTAACACAGTTCCAATAATGAATCATATTATAATATTATAATGATATTGTGAAAAGAAAAATTAATGTCCGAACCAGGAATGTTAAATAACATCGTTTACTGCTTATAAAAGTGGTGGTATAAAATTCTCAAATATAGATACTTCTAAACGAAACCGGCCATTGGCGATGATGGTGTCATCTACCTGACAGCGGACGAAACGAGAATTATAGATTTGTATATGTGGAAAGAATTGTTAATGTTTGTGCCAGGTCTAGAATGGTGTAGTGGGCTGCACACTAGTTTGGAAAACTAGAGGTCCACGGTTCGATTCCTGGTTTGGACATTAATTTTTCTTTTCACAATATCATTATAATATTTTGAAAGTTGGTAAAAAATGCAGGGATGCTTTCTCAAAGGACTTTATGATCATTGGTATATATTCCTACAATGGCAAATTAATTATCCAAAGAATTGTAAAAAAAATAGTCAATTTAAAATAGTTCTAGGAGAATGTGTTCTAACAACAATTTACAAATATGAGATTCCCTGCCCTCTATGGTACAAATCCATATAAGGTACATCAGGACAAAGCTCCAGAGATACCTTTTCTTCCATCTGGTATTTTTTTTAGGAAATGGAACACAACAAAACAGAATACATGCTGTGCCAATTAACAAAATTCCTTTCAAGTACCTAAAGGTTGTCTGATGGAATTTTGTGCATTTGCTTTATTGAAAAGAGTTCTTGGAAATGGGAGGACATACCCAATTGAAGGACTGTGGAAAACATGTTAGGAGTGGTCACACCTTGTCATGAATGTTTTTTGTGCATGTTCTTTTGTTAGAAACAAAGGCACTGAGCGATAGCTGCATTCCAAGGTCATCATATAGAGCAACACCAATGGTGGTAGCATGGATTTTCCAGTGCTATTGAGTTTAAAATATTATCACTAAAGCTATGTAACAATCCTCCATATTTTCTTTATCTCACTGACCAACATACATATATATAAAAATATGATTATTAGTGCTCGAAAGTTGAGAAAAAATATTTTTTTAAAAATTTTATATCTGAAGACAATGCCCAACATTATTCATATATATATATATATATATATATATATATATATATATATATATATATACACACATACATACATACATTTTGGGTCATTGTAGGCCAGAAAATTTTGGGTTTTATTTGTCCTTTTTCAACATTTTTTGGCTTACTGGTCCTTTTTTAGCCCTTTTTTAGGTCTTAACGGGGTTTTTTTTTTTGCAACTTCACCTTCTTCTGAATACAATTATACCATTTGTATAATTCAATAATCTGTAGAGTCAAGTCTCAATTACAACTTCTTTTAAAACACTATCTAGTTTTACTTTTCAAAGACTTTTCATATTCCAAACACTTTTGTTCCATGAGAAATTAATGAATCATCTCAAAATATCCATTATTTTAGCCATCATCCTAGTGACCATCTAAACTATGTATTTCGACTTCACATTTTCTAAGAAGTTGCCACTTTGTGAAAATTACCTCAAGCAGAGGGTGAAGTCAGCGAGGTTGTCTTTATCCACTCATTAGCAACTGCAACACTTTTTACATCCTTTTTCCAGTTTTTAGGTATTTTTTAGGATATCTTTAGGTATTTAAAGGTCTTTTATACGCACTTTATAGGTCCTCAACTTCTGAGCTCTAATGATTATAGACATGTAGCATTTTGAAAATAACAACCAAAAATATGATTATTATACATGTAACATTTTGAAAATAATAATCAAATTGTGATTTAGATTTACAAACAAATTATGTCATTGATCAAGACTGAATATAAAAAAGTATAAAGTTTTATTTCAGATATTAGATATTTGAATTTACCTTGTTCAGACTTGAAGAAATTATTAAAAAGCAAATCTGAGATATAAAAAGTAAAATGACAACATTGATTTGTCATTGCTATTGCGTCCACTCTTCCTTTACAGCATTAGAGAAGTTTGGCCTCAACCTCTTTTTCTTAATTTGTCATTGTATGTCTCTTATAATTTAATGTATTTGTCATTGTATATCTCTTATAATTTAATGTCTTTGTCATTGTCTTAACTCTATATCGTTGTCAACCTTGTCATTGTATTTCTCTTATAATTTAACATCTTTGTCACTGTCTTAACTCTGTCATTGTCAACCTCTCTTTCTTAATTTGTCATTGTATGTCTCTTATAATTTAATGTCGTTGTCAGTCTTAACTCCATGTCATTGTCAACCTCTCTTTCTCAATATGACATTGTATACCCTTATAATTTAATGTCTTTGTCATTATCTTAACTCTATGTCATTGTCAATACCTCTCTTTCTTAATTTGTCATTGTATATCTCATAATTTAATGTATTTGTCATTGTATATGTCTTATAATTTAATGTTTTTTTGTCATAGTCTTAACTCTATATTATTGCCAATCTCTCTTTCTTAATTTGTCATTGTATATCTCTTTAATGTCTTTGTCATTGTCTTAACTCTGTATCATTGTCAACCCCTCTTTCTTAATTTGTCATTATATATCTCTTATAATTTAATGTCTCTATCATTGTCTTAACTCTATATCATTGTCAACCCTGTCATTGTATTTCTCTTATAATTTAACGTCTTTGTCTATGTCATTGACAATCTCTCTTTCTTAATTTGTCATTATATATCTCTTATAATTTAATGTCTTTGTCATTATGTTAACTCTATGTCATTGTCAACCTCTCTTTCTTAATTTGTCATTGTATATCTCTTATAATTTAATGTTTTTTGTCATAGTCTTAACTCTATATTATTGTCAATCTCTCTTTTTTAATTTGTCACTGTATATCTCTTTAATGTCTTTGTCATTGTCTTAACTCTGTATCATTGTCAACCCCTCTTTCTTAATTTGTCATTGTATATCTCTTATAATTTAATGTCTTTGTCATTGTTTTAACTCTATATCATTGTCAACCTTGTCATTGTATTTCTCTTATAATTTAACATCTATGTCATTGTCTTAACTCTATGTTATTGTCAATCTCTCTTTCTTAATTTGTCATTGTATATCTCTTATAATTTAACATCTTTGTCATTGTCTTAACTCTATGTCATTGTCAATCTCTCTTTCTTAATTTGTCTTTGTATAACTCTTATAATTTAATGTATTTGTCATTATATATCTCATTTTTTTTGTCATAGTCTTAACTCTATGTCATTGTCAATCTCTCTTTCTTAATTTGACATTGTATATCTCTTTAATGTTTTTGTCATTGTCTTAACTCTATGTCATTGTCAACACCTCTTTTTTTAATTTGTCATTGTATATCTCTTATAATTTAATGTCTTTGTCATTGTATTTCGCTTATAATTTAACGTCTTTGTCATTGTCTTAACTCTATGTTATTGTCTTTATCATTGGTTGAGTTATAGCATAAGTAATTTTGTTTAATAGTTACCCAGTAGTTCTTGTCATAATATCTTGTGAATCAATGGTACAAGTTAGATTAAATTCCTGGTTCAGATACACATTTTTCTTGAAAAAGCATCTTCATAATATTGTTTTATTTTTGTATAATTTAATATTGCTATAAGACAAAAACTGTTTTTTTCATCTATCTATACTGTACATCCCCAAATGGGGCAAGGGTGATACCTTATGGGAGTTATTTAACTAAGCTAATTTAGTTATGCTTATTCCATATAGATGTCAGCAAGTGACAAGTGCGTCATCATCATCATCACTTGTTGACAGCTATAGGTGCTGTCCAGTGTGCCTTTTACTGGGGCTTGTGTTTGTCCCTTGTCAGCGAATTCGCGCGTGTGTTCAGTATTGGGTTTAGCTGGCGTGGGAATTGACAAAGTATATAAGAGAAATATTTGCATTTAGATTGGAACTCGTCCAGATAGCTCAGTTGGTAGAGCATTGGTCTAGAAAGCCAAAGGTCCTGGGTGCGAGTCGCAGTCTGAGCATATAACTTTTCTCTTCAAATATGATTTATCCATCAATGAGATGTATGAAATGAATAATAAAACATTGAAATATGCCTTACTGGCTTTATAATGTAATATAAAATTTCCAAATAAATGTCTTCTTAATAGAGGAGCCGCCATTTGCAAAGATAAAAGCAAAGGTTTCATAGCATTTGGTGTGTGGGAATTGATAAAGTATATAAGAGAAAAATTTGTGTTTTAGAACTCATCCAGATAGCTCAGTCGGTAGAGCATTGGTTTAGAAAGCCAAAGATCCTGGGTTCGAGTCCCAGTCTGAGCGTATAATTTTTCTCTTCAAATATGATTTATCCATCATTGAGATGTATGAATGAATAATAAAAACACTGAAGTGACAAGTAGTTAGCTCATTGCCTCAAAGACACAGTTAGTAGGCAACTCTCCTTAACCCATTCGCCTCAGAAGACGAGGTACACTCGCCGACTGTTAAATGGCTTTTAACTCAGAAGACGAGTTACACTCGCTTAACTCTGCCTGTTCTATATTTGGAATAATGTGTACATCCGCTGGCAGTTTAATCTTTTGTTAACATTTACGAATAGTACAGGAATGTATTTTGGCCTTCTCCCTTATTGTGATCTCAAATACCATTATGTTTCGTTCGTTTTTAATGTCTGAAAATATATAATACAATTTACGGTGATTTAAATCTGGTTTCTGGGGAAATACATTGAGCATTAAAACTTGAAGTGAATGGGTTCAGTTAGAAATGTTAAATTTATAATAAAAATATCAAACTAGAGTATTACTAGGAGGGGAAAAGCTGATTAAATTTTCTCATTATCATCATCTACCGTCACGGTTTAGACCATTTCTGATCTGTTCTGGCACCATATTATAGTTGCTCGCTCCGTCTTTTAGTTGGTCGTCCACGACTTCTATGTCCTTGTGAATTATAGTTAACATCCTATAAGGCATCCTCTGTTCACTCATTCTAGTAACATGTTCAAACCATTTATTTCTATGTTCTTTTATTTTGTTAAGTCTCGTAGACTGCGATGGGCAGGACATGTGGCACAAATGGCAATGAAAGATGTGCATGGAAGCTTCTTGTAGGAAACCAGAAGAAAACGCCCAGTTGGTAGACCAAGAATGAAGTGGGAGAATAACATTAACTATGATTTGAGGGAAGTAGATAAAACAGGGGATGATTGGAAAACATTGGCTCAGGATAGGGATGTATGGAGAGCTTATGTCCGTGCGGCCATGAACCTACGGGTTCGATAGTGCCAGTGAGTTAGTTCTTCTATTTTTGTTCTTAAATTTTACTCAGAAGTCCTAATTTAGGCTTGAGGTTCTTTTAAGAGCCTGAAAATGTTTGGATTCGGGATCCAGAGCTTAAAGTCTCTCCAGAGGACTTGTTCCTAGGATTTTTCCATTCTAAATATCCATCGATTCCAGCCAGATTTGAACCTGCAACCCTCATGACCAGAGGTAAGGAACTTAAATCCTAGACCCTGAGGCCAGTCTTTTTTCATTCTTTATTTATAATCCTTGTTCGTACTGTAGTTATGTTTTCATTCATCCTAAAATTATAATTGGTAAATTTGTTTCAGTACCATACAAGAAAAAACTAAATAATTGTCAGTGTATTGGAACCAATCTATATATATCTATAATGACATAGCTCATTGTTGAGCCATAGCCTTTCCTTTATAAGGAGTTACTAGACCAAGTTAATTATTTAGTTACCTTATTTGCTTGGAGATGTCATGGATGGCATGCGGTCAACACACTGACCCAATGAGACATCTAACATGTAACTAAGGTATTACTAAGATGTTGATGTTGTTAAATTTTGCTTAGAGGCCTCTTTATTCAGGCTTAAAGATCTTTTATGAGCCTAAAAATCTTCTGAGTTGGGACCCACAGCTTGAAGTCCCTCCCGGAGGACTTGCTCCTTGGATTTTTCTGCCTTAAAAAATTCATCGACCCTGGCTGAATTTGAACCTGTGACTCTCAGAACTAGAGGCAAGGAGCATAACTTCTAGTCAATTGCAGCCGATATTGGAACCAAAGTGACCTTAAATTTTAATAAGAGGGTTGCTTTTATACACTATATGATCAAAATATAGGGACACTTAGCAACAAATCACATTTTTCTCTTTTTTTTTTTCAACTTGACACCACTCAGATTTTGAACTTCAATAAGCAATGAGTCCACTCTTTGCCTTTATGGCAATCTTAACTCTACCAGGGAGACTTACCAGTTGGTGTCTGAACATTTGTGGAGGAAAAGCTCCTTCTATTTCCATATGGCAATGATATGCATAATTGGGGTTTGGAAGTCTTTATTCTAATTCACCTTATTTGATTTCCGTTAGATTGAGTTGGGATTTGGGTTGGCCAGTCCATTTTCTGAAAGACACCTCCTTATTAGATCTTGTTTATGAAATAATATTATGCTGATACAAACAATGGTCATCACCAAATTGGTCCTTTATTGTAGGTAGTATAAAAACCATTCAGTATGTCTCCTTTTTAAAATAAATTTCAAAAGTCCACCCTTCAGCTAGAATGTCCAGTCAAGCAGGGGTGGTTACTATGCACAACTGTCAGTCGTCAATGTGTTATTTTATATTTCTATAGTCAGTCAATGTGTTATTGTATATTTCTAAAGTCAAACAATGTGTAACAGTATATTTCTATAGTCAGTCAATGTGTTATTGTATATATTTCTAGTCAGACAATGTTTTATTGTATATATTTCTAGTCAGTCAATGTTTTATTGTATATATTTCTACAGTCAGTCAATTTATTATTGTATATATTTCTATACTCAGTCAATGTGTTATTGTATATATTTTTACAGTCAGTCAATGTGTTATTGTATATATTTCTACAGTCTGTCAGAGTGTTACTGTATATTTCTATAGTCAATCAATGTATTGTATATATTACTACTGTCAGTCAATGTGTTATTGTATATATTTCTATAGTTACTCAATGTGTTATTGTATATATTTCTACAGTCAGTCAATGTGTTATTGTACATATTTCTATAGTCAGTCAATGTGTTATTGTATATATTTCTACAGTCAGTCAATGTGTTATTGTATATTTCTATAGTCAGTCAATGTATTATAGTATATATTTCTATACTCAATCAATGTGTTATTGTATATATTTCTACAGTCAGTCAATGTGTAATTGTATATTTCAATAATTAGTCAATGTGTTATTGTATATATTTCTATAGTCAGTCAACATGTTATTGTATATATTTCTACACTCATTAAATGTGTTATTGTATATTTCTATAGTCAGTCAATGTGTTATTGTATATATTTCTACAGTCAGTCAATGTGTTATTGTATATATTTCCATAGTCAGTAAATGTGTTATTGTATATATGTCTACAGTCAGTCAATGTGTTATTGTATATTTCTATAGTCAGTCAATGTGTTATTGTATACATTTCTACAGTCCATCAATGTGTTATTGTATATATTTCTACAGTCAGTCAATGTGTTATTGTATATATTTCTATAGTCAGTCAACGTGTTATTGAATATATTTCTACACTCAGTCAATGTGTTATTGTATATTTCTATAGTCAGCCAATGTGTTATTGTATACATTTCTACAGTCCATCAATGTGTTATTGTATATATTTCTATAGTCAGTCAATGTGTTATTGTATATATTTCTATAGTCAGTCAATGTGTTATTGTATATTTCTATAGTCAGTCAATGTGTTATTGTATATGTTTCTGTAGTCAGTAAATGTGTTATTGTATATATTTCTACAGTCAGTAAATGTGTTATTGTATATATTTCTACAGTTAGTCAATGCGTTATTGTATATGTTTCTATAGTCAGTCAATGTGTTATTGTATATATTCTACAGTCAGTCGATGTGTTATTGTATATATTTCTAGTCAGTCAATGTTTTATTGTATATATTTCTACAGTCAGTCAATATGTTGTTGTATATATTTCTATAGTCAGTAAATGTGTTTGTATATATTTCTACAGTCAGTCAATGTGTTATTGTATATTTATATAGTCAGTCAATGTGTTACAGTATATTTCTATAGTCAGTCAATGTGTTATTGTATATATTTCTAGTCAGTCAATGTTTTATTGTATATATTTCTACAGTCAGTCAATTATTATTGTATAATATTCTATACTCAGTCAATGTGTTATTGTATATATTTCTACAGTCAGTCAATGTGTTATTGTATAGCTATATTTCTACAGTCAGTCAATGTGTTATTGTATATTTCTATAGTCAATCAATGTGTTATTGTATATATTTCTATAGTCAGTCAATGTGTTATTGTATATATATCTAAGTCAGTCAATGTGTTATTGTATATTTTTATAGTCAGTCAATGCATTATTGTATATATTTCTAAAGTCAGTCAATGTGTTATTGTATACATTTATACAGTCAGTCAATGTGTTATTGTACATATTTCTATAGTCGGTCAATGTGTTATAGTATATATTTCTACAGTCAGTCAATGTGTTATTGTATATATTTCTACAGTCAATCAATGTGTTATTGTATATATTTCTATAATCAGTCAACGTGTTATTGTATATATTTCTACACACAGCCCATGTGTATTGTATATTCCTATAGTCAGTCAATGTGTTATTGTATATATTTCTATAGTCAGTAAATGTGTTATTGTATATATTTCTACAGTCAGTCAATGTGTTATTGTATATATTTCTATAGTCAGTCAATGTGTTATTGTATACATTTTTACAGTCAGACAGTGTGTTATTGTATATTTCTATAGTCAGTCAATGTGATATTGTATTTGTTTCTATAGTCAGTCAATGTGTTATTGTATATATTTCTATAGTCACTCAATGTGTTATTGTATATATTTCTATAGTCACTCAATGTGTTATTGTATATATTTCTACACTCAGTCAATGTGTTATTGTATATATTTCTACAGTTAGTCAATGTGTTATTGTATATATTTCTATATTCAGTCAATGTGTTATTGTATATATTTCTACAGTCAGTCAATGTGTTATTGTATATATTTCTAAAGTCAGTCAATGTGTTATATATATTTCTACAGTCAGTCAATGTGTTATTTTATATATTTCTACACTCAGTCAATGTGTTATTGTATATTTCTATAATCAGTCAATGTGTTATTGTATATATTTCTATAGTCAGTAAATGTGTTTGTATATATTTCTAAAGGCAGTCAATGTGTTATTGTATATTCGTATAGTCAGTCAATGTGTTATTGTATATATTTCTATAGTCAGTCAATGTGTTATTGTATATTTCTGTAGTCAGTCAATGTATTATTGTATATTTCTGTAGTCAGTCAATGTGTTATTGCATATGTTTCTATAGTCAGTCAATGTGTTATTGTATATATTTCTATAGTCACTCAATGTGTTATTGCATATATTTCTATTGTCAGTCAATGTGTTATTGTATATATTTTCTATAGTCGGTCAATGTGTTCTTGTATATATCTGTACAGTCAGACTATGTGTTATTGTACATATTTCTAGTCAGATAATGTATTATTGTATATATTTCTACAGTCAGTCAATGTGTTATTGTATATTTCTATAGTCAGTCAATGTGTTATTGTATATATTTCTATAGTAAGTCCATGTGTTATTGTATATATTTCTACAGTCAGTCAATGTGCTATTGTATATATCTATAGTAAGTCAATGTGTTATTGTATATATTTCTACAGTCAGTCAATGTGTTATTGTATATTTCTATAGTCAGTCAATGTGTTATTGTTATATATTTCTATAATCAGTGAATGTGTTATTGTATATATTTCTACAGACAGTCAATGTGTTATTGTATATTTCTATTGTCAGTTAATGTGTTACTGTATATATTTCTAGTCAGTGAATGTTTTGTTGTATATATTTCTACAGTCGGTCAATGTGTTATTGTATATATTTCTATAGTTAGTCAATGCATTATTGTAAATATTCTACAGTCAGTCAATGTATTATTGTATATTTCTATAGTCAGTCAATATGTTATTGTATATATTTCTATAGTCAGTCAATGTATTATTGTATATATTTCTACAGCCAGTCAATGTGTTATTGTATATTTCTAAAGTCAGTCAGTGTGTTATTGTATATTTCTGTAGTCAGTCAGTGTGTCATTGTATATATTTCTATAGTCAGTCAATGTATTATTGTATAGCCTATTTCTATAGTCAGTCAATGTATTATTATATACCCTATTTCTATAGTCAGTTAATGTGTTATTGTATATTTCTATGGTCAGTCAATGTGTAATTGTATATATTTCTATAGTCAGTCAATGTGTTATTGTACATTTTTATAGTCAGTCAATATTTTATTGTATATTTTTATAGTCAGTCAATGTTTTATTGTATATTTCTATAGTCAGCCAATGTGTTATTGTATATATTTCTACAGTCTGTCAACATGTTATTGTATATATTTCTAAAGTCACTCAATGTGTTATTGTATATTTCTATACTCAGTCAATGTGTTATTGTATATATTTCTACAGTCAGTCAATGTGTTACTGTATATTTCTGCAGTCAGTCAATGTGTTATTGTATATATTTCTATAGTCAGTCAATATGTTATTGTGTATTTCTATTGTCAGTCAATGTGTTATTGTATATATTTCTACAGTCAGTCAAAGTGTTATTGTATATTTCTATAGTCAGTCATTGGTTATGGACAAGTGCATATATATTGTGCTTTTTAAATAGTTCCAATAGTTCTTTTTGTTGTTCATCGTAAAGATTGTTAACACATTGTATTAGCAGAGCTTTTAAGTTGAGTCTGTCTTACCTATTAGATTTCTGTTGTTTCAGTTATTAAGTTACTGCCTGCATTGTATTCTCCCTGTCTATAGTATAAAAAAATTAGTTTTATTCTTTATTATGTAATTTTTTAATACCTCTTGTTTATTTGTGTAATTTCTTTTATTTGTGCAATGCAAATAATGACTTTTTTATTTTGTTGTTATGAAAGCTAATTCTTACATTGAATTGAGTTTGAGATCAGTTTGTCTACTTAAGTGTTTTGTTATATATATCCTTACAGTTGTTAATTTTCTTTTGTTGCAGAGGTATGGGTTATTCCTAATTGTTTTAAAGTCTATCACTGATTTAAAATAAATCTGTGTTATATAGTATCTTCGTATCAATTATTTTTTTCTGTTGCTCTTATTATGTACTGTATTGTCTGGTTTAGTTTCAGTTTTGTTTTTAATTTGTCAGATTTACTGCAATATTTTAGTTTTCCTATTCTCCTTAGCAAAAAGGTATGATATAAATAAAATGAATTATAATGATTTCACCTAATATACTCTGTGTTTATAACAGCACAGGACTATGGTTTCTGGAACGGAACAGTTGTTCCTATCTTCAGCCATATTTCTAACTGTTAAATTTTTGCCTATATCATCTTCTAAACTGCCATATAGTATTGATTTGATGAACTTTGAGATCAAATCTTGGTTGTTGAGAATTTCAAAATTCATGGATCTAAATTTGTTCTTCTGAATGTATATATTTTCCCAAACTGTCGATTCCAAGGGTTTTGCCAAATGTTTCAAAAGTTTAGCTTCTTTTTCAACTTTATTATTCTCTTGCAAACTACTGGTATGAGCTGCAATTACTGATTTCTCAATTTCACCATTTTAAATATTTCTAAAGTGTTCTTTTGTGCAAGTGTCCAAAATTCCTTTTTGTTTTCCCTATATATATATTGATCAATATAATTTTAGTATACAATACTGTGTATTATTTTGCAAAATTTCATCTTGTCTAATTATGCAAATTCTGTAAGAGCATACATGCTAAAATATATTAGGGAATTGGTGAAAACTGTTTGGGATAATATTATACAGTAGAAATCTGCTTATCTGAGGTACTGTAATTGTGATTGAAGTACAGAATATGTAGGAAATGGCTCTTTATGGCTATAATTGACAAAAGTGTTGTCTTACATGCCTATTTCAATCTCCACCCTGACAATCTTAGGTCAACAATATAATTTTTTTTCAGTCTCACCACATTATTTCGACATTCTGGTATTCTCTCCTGGCATGGTGTTATTGTAACCCACTTCTGAGGTTGGGGTGCCTGAAAAATTGAGTTATGCTATCTTGATGATATATGATACGTGATAATGATGGTAATTATGCACCAGGAGAGACCTTAATCCTAAACTTAATGATTATGTTAATGATGATAATGACTGCCAGATGATGTTCGGGGACTATTTGGGTCTTAAACATTTCCCTGACATTTGTCATTACAGAGATGGGGACAAAAACCCCAAAAAAAAAAACCATCACCCCGAAACTTGTCCCGACCGGGGATTGAACCCAGGCCACTGCGTGACAAGGTAGCACTCTATCAATTATGGAATTCCTCATTTTGAAGCTTCTTTCATCTTCAATTTTCATCTCTTATGGAATCAAACATTCATCTTACAATTTAGGAAAGAAAAATTAATGTTTGAACCAGGATTTGGACCCTGGACCCCTAGTTCTACTTACTGGTGTGCTGTCCACTACACCATTCAAACGACGATACAAACATTAACATTTCTTTCAACTTATACAATTCTTGTTCGACTGAAGGCTAATAGCTGTCGCTACCATCACGCCAACTGACGGCTTCATTCAGAAGTATCTATATTGAGAATTTTTATACATTACTTTTAGCGGTAAAGCTTCATATTTTCGGTGTTTTTATTTAAATTAACACATTCCATTTCTGGATAGAATCTAATTTAAGAAAGAAAAATTAATGTAACATTAATTTTTCTTTCTTAAATTAGATTCTATCCCAGAATTGGTATGTGTTAATTTAAATATAAACATTGAAAATTCACATTACAATCTATTTTTGAATACTTTTTAGCTTGTTTTCTTCCCTTAATATAAGTGACTATGTTCCACACTTGTAAGTAAATAAATTTAATTCTTAATAGGAAAATTAAAATATATGTAAAACATACAAAATCCATGTAGGCTTTACATGATATGTTTAAATAAACATCTTTTGATATAGAAGGATTGAGAGAAGAGTCACCTGATAAACACAAAATGGTAATTTTTATTTATTCCTTGTCAATTTTGCAACTGGTTTAAAGACAGTCTCACATCAAGATCTATTCGTAATTTGTGCTTTGTATTTTATTTGTCTAGATTAAAATGTATTGGATTTAAGTTGTCATTGTCCAGTCTCTATTATAAGCCAGGTCTACTGATCTGGGTATAAAGTAATTGTTGTGTCTTCATTCAGTCATTTATTTCAAAACACTTAAATCAGTGATTACATTAGGTCCAAATTAAGTTCTAGAACATTGTTTCCCAACCTGTGGTTCCCAAAACCCAAATTTCAAGGGGTTCGCCAAACTTTTCGTAATGGCGGGTTTAGAGTTAGGTATTATTGTTTCCTTCATTTGCAGCATGGTAATAAAAACAATGTTAATAATAATAATAGGGCCCAAAAACAATAAAATATAAACTAATAATAATATTATGATGATTTTAAAATTAAATTAACCCATAATGCCCCTGTTCATATGTGTAAAATCAGGAATTATCACTCTTTCCACAATATTTATTTACACAGAAGGCCGATTTACTTATGTAAACAAATAGGATGCATTTGATTTGTAACACTAGCCGACATGTGGGTAACATTTAAGCAGAACTAAAGTCACTTTTAGGGTCAAGTTAAGGTTAAGTGTAAATTGAGTTGGAATAAATTATTTCTGTCTACGATGTAGATATAAAGCAGTGGTTCACCCAACGCAGATCGTTGTGGAAGGGGTTCGCAGGCGAAAAAGCTGGGAACCCAGTTCGAGAGTCTATGTTGGTTTTTACCTTTATGTCAAAACTAATTAGGAGTATGATCTAAAAACATGCCTAATAAATTCGAATATAAAAATTATTGTAAGTACTTTAATAAAATTTTTGAAAAAAAAGTGAGCCAGTGTTACAAAATTCCTTATCTCTTAACTTATGAGTTTGTATTTATGAAATCAGTCTGACTAGATATCTATAGATATACCGTGTGAGTCATGAATACTATATTCTTATACATGCACTTAGATGTAGCAAATATTTCTGAGATCTTAAAGATACTGCATGATGTGTGTATTGAAAGACCTATTGGTATTATTTCTTCTTCTGCTTTTCGGTGGGATGTACATCTGATAAAACATTCAGCAGAAATACATTTCACAGCCAGAATTGATAAATACATATAATTAATCGAAGGACTCTTATTATGCTTTCAAGTCTTATACGAGAATTTCCCAGAAATTTTCTATAGGATCGTAACAGGCCTTGGCCTAATCACTTGGAAGGAAAGAGAAGAAGAAATGTTAATAAAATTGGGAAATTATGGAATTTCTACATATCGTACCAAAATAGCATGTTATACAGCAAACAATGTAAGTGTTTATATTGAGTGGAAAACATATTTTTAAATAACTCACCTCATACAATTTCAAAATTTTATTTGATTTAAGCCACACCGGCTGTGGTCTCGGGGTACTGTGCTGCCTTGTCACGCAGCGGGCCCAGGTTCGATACCCCGGTCAGGACATTTTTTCTGGGTGAGGTTTTTTAATCGGGATTTTTCCTCACCTGTAAGACAAATGTCAGGAAAACTTTAAGGCCCAAACGGTCCCCAAAATCATATGCCATGTGCAATCATCAGCATTCATATTCATCTTAGTGGTAAGCTTGGATAGGGACTCTCCTGGCGCACCATTATCATCATCAACCCATCATATCATGGGGCAAACGTAAACCTGCCTTCCAGGCGCCCCAACCTCAAAAGTGGTTACAAGTACGCCATGCCAGGAGAGAAACCATGAATGTCGAAAAGGAAACCTGGGGCATTTGAAAAAAAAAAAGAAAGAAAAAAAAAGACAAATTGGTTTCAAATGCATTTTTTCATTCATCTTCAGTTTAATTTTTATGACTCCAACTGTTGGAATAAATTTGAAATTGTATGAGGTGAGTTTTAAAAATATGTTCTCCACTCAATATTAATGATATAACCTTATAATGTTTACTTCCCACATAATTTTAACACAATGTAAGTATTATATGTTAATATTTATAATTATTTCTTAGAACTTTTAAATTTTAATTGAATAAGATATAAATAATGTCCATGTCATGTTGTCTTTCATTTTTTAAAATCTAAATGTGATATTATTTATGTAAATCATTCTGGGCTGATCCAAGTTTTGATTGGCGTAATGTTTTAAAGGTTTTTATAAACATTATGAGATCTATATTAGGATATCAAATTATTACTACACTGTTAAATAAGATGTGAAATGGCATATTATAATTCTGGAAGCAAGAATAAAATAATTACTTTTCAAAAATTAGTGTTCAGTGACCAGCACTGAAACAATAAAGTAATATTAAATTAACATACTATCTAAATTGTGCACCATGTTTAATATATCAACTATATTAAAAAACTAATTGTTATTTTCTTAAAATACTTATTTTATATTTATTTAAAATGAAAGAGCTATTAAAAATATGCTCTGACATCAGACTTCTTATAAAAAAATCACAAACGTGATCATATACTGTAAATGTTTGTTCTCAAATAACATTGAACTGAAAGTCTAGAATACCTTGTTAATTTTGTCATTATCAATCAATTGGAAAACTGTCAATAAATACTGTGTCTCACGTATGGATGTAAAATGTCTTAAAAATCTAAAAAAAAATCTTACAGGATTACAGATTTATCAAAAGAAACTTCTTTATGTAAGCTATAATTTTTTTTTTGTTATTGCTTACATCAGTCGGACCCTCTTTGAATATTAATGATGTATCATATGTAAAAATTCTTTTGTTTAAACTACTGAGGCATCAGCAAAAAATTTATTTTAAATAAGTAACAACTAACTATTTAATTAACTCACTATTGAACCCTTAGGTTCATGGTTGTGCATACATAAGTTCTCCATACTTAATAATTAAGACATTTTGTCTGTACATTTCTTTCTACTTATGGTTTGTTTGTTGTCAAACATATGTTTCAAGGCTTCTGATTTTGTAATTGCTGATGATGGATAAGAGATAAGAATGTACAGACAAAATGTCTTAATTATTAAACAAACCTCTTAATTTATTTAACTTTCTCAGGGAAAGAACACTATGAGGTTTAATTTAAGAATTAAATTAATGTTTTTATTACCTCACCTCATATCCTTTTTTTTTTTTTCTATACTGCAGTTTCCGAGCTTATCTCCATCATCAGTAGCCTCTGGTCAACTGGTGTTATGAAGAAACGACATAACAAACCCGTCGACCAGACGCTACTGATGATGGAGGTAAGCTCCAAAACTGCAGTATAGAAGAAAAAAAGGATATGAGGTGAGGTAATAAAAACATTAATTTAATTCTTAAACCTCTTAATGTTATTTCCTATTGTATTTTTAAAAGAATTCTCCATACTTCCCTGTCCTGAGCTAATGTTTTTCAATCATCTTTTGTATACATAAATTAATTATGAGAAATAACATTACGAGGTTTTCAATTAATAAAAATTGATTAAATGAGTTATATCTCATTCATATTTCATATTCTTCAAGCATGGAAACTGCAAATTTTCAAGAAGAAATCCCTCCCATCATCATCATGATGGCTGAAGATGGGAGGGATTCCTCTTGAAAACTGCAGTTTCTATACTTGAAAATACGAAATATGAGGTGAGATAAGACTCATTTAATTAATTTGTATTAATCTCCTGTATAATTTATCTCAAGTCATTGTTAATGTTATTCTCCCACCTCATTTTAGCCTACCTACTGTGTACTTTCCCTCTGGCTTTCCTACAAAGGAATTTCCCTCCTTTTTCATTGCCTATTAGTGCTACATGTCCTGCCCATCGCAGTCTAAGAGACTTAATTGTTCTTATTACATAAATATCATGTAGCTTACTGTTATGAAGTCTTCTCCATTCGCCTGTCTTTTCATTTCTCTTTGGTCCAAAAATGTTCCTAAAAATGTTATTCTCAAATTTTTGTAATCTTTTATCCTTCCTTAAAATAAGATTCCATGTTTCACATTCATATAATAGAAAAGGGAGAATAACAGTTTTATATATTTTCAGTTTAACATTTTTTGAGAGAAGTTGATATTACGTAATATCATGCCTTTCCAGAATTGAGTAATAACCTTTAAAATTTCATATACACAGCTTAATGAAAGAAATGTTCATATTGTATTCAAGAAAATACAATGGACCGATAAATAATTAATAAACTAACAGCAATTTTTTACATTTTTATTACTTGAACTAAAGTTTAATAAAATTTAGTATTTGTTCACGTGCTTATGACTTACCAATCTGAACCTATGATAAACTCCTGCTAGATTCTTCATCTTCAAATATCATTGGTCGAGGAAGTTCCTTCAATGCCAATGGATCACTAGATAGAGGAGGCATTTCTGGAATATAAAGTCCATCAGTATCAATTCCTTCAACAAAGACCCAGTCATCTTCATATTCATTGTTGACTATTGCTGGAGAGAAGTTGGTCTCAGTTGTAGTTTCAGCAGTCACACTTATGGACCCACTTACTTCATCTGCTGCTTTATCTGTATTTGTTTCATTTGTGTAAATAGTAGAATCAGTAACTGTTGTGTTATTGTGCATTGTATTGCTAGTAAACAAGTCTTCATTGATACTGTTATTACCAGTATCTGAAATATTTATAAGATTTTCAGAATTCATTATGTTTTCTGTTGAATTATAGTCTGGATATTCTGTAATAGAAGTATATGAAATGGTTGTTTTTTCAGTATTCAAGTCCTCTGGAATGTTGAGTTCTTCAAATGTGAAATTTTGGACTGTTACTTCTGTGTTTATGTTACTAATGCTATATATTGCACTTTCAGTGAGTTCTTCAAATTTGACATTTTGGTCAGTTGCTTCTGTGTTTTTGTTATTAATTGCATATGTTGTGCTTTCAATATTTGGTTGTGTTTCATCATATAAGTCTGAGTCAGTAGCAAAATTCCCTATATTAGAATCCTCTGTTGTGCTAATTTTTAGCAAAATATTTTCTGTAGTATTAATAATATCTGTGAAATTCAAATAGCCATTTTTATTAGAAACGAGACTCATGTTAGCGACGTCCAGTGAAGTATCCTCAGTGACATTGATTGTGTTACTGATAAGTGTTATTTTATTCTTGTTATGTTGTGGTACTATATTAATATTTATAACATTCCCTTCTATTGTGACAATATCTAATGTATCATCTTCTGATCTTCCAATATCTTGTTGAGATGTCAAGGTCTTATTAGCATCAAGATCATATCTGAAAATTTTAAAAAAAGATATACCTTTTTAATAGTTAATAACAATTGAGTTATCTCATCTCATAATCCATGATCTTCAAGCACGGTACTGCAGTTTCAAGAGGCATTTCTTCATCTTCAGCCATTTTTATGACTTTTTACCGAGTTGTAAAAATGTCTGAAGATTAGAGGGATGCCTCTTGAAACTGCAGTATACTTTTACTGAGTTGTAAAACTGGCTGAAGGCCTCTTGAAACTGCAGTATGACTTTTACTGAGTTGTAAAACTGGCTGAAGGCCTCTTGAAACTGCAGTATGACTTTTACTGAGTTGTAAAACTGGCTGAAGGCCTCTTGAAATTGCAGTATGGTGTTTGAAGATAACGGATTATCAGGTGAGATATGACTTTTTTATTAATTATAACTTGAAAACCTCTAATGTTATTTCCCATAATTAATTTAGGAATAATATATACCACTGTGGTCTCGGGGTAGCGTGCTGCCTTGTCACACAGCGGGCCCGGGTTTGATCCCCGGTCGGGACAGTTTTTCTGGGTGAGGTTTTTATCGGGGTTTTTCCTCCCCTGTAAGACAAATGTCAGGAAAACTTTAAGGCCCAAACGGTCCCCGAAATCATGTGGGCATCGCAATCATCATCATTCATATTCATCTTAGGTTAGGATTAGGAACTCTCCTGGCACACCATTATCATCATCATCCATCATATCATCGGGGCAACGTAACCCCGCCTTCCAGGCGCACCAACCTCAGAAGTGGGTTACAAATACGCCATGCCAGGAGAGAAACCAGGAATGTCGAAAAGACAAACCTGGGGCATTTGAAAAAAAAAAAAAAATATATATATATATACACATACCATTTTTAATATTAAATTATTATTTAATTAGGATTTATAAAAATTTAATAAGTTTTCCAGAAAGGAGCATATTTCAGAAATCCAGAGTTTGAATCCAGTACTCCACTCCAAGCGTGACAGGCCTAGAAGGCCCTTGCCCTACCAGCTGGCTGCTGGCCTTATGTCCACTTGTGTTAATCACAGAGGTATATGATCATAAGCCAGTGTAGGGGTCAGCATACTGGGTCCCCCAGCCGTTATAGTTGGTCTTCTCAACCTGGAGTCACTACTAATTGTAGCTACCCAAATGCCTCACAATGCTGGGTGGGTACCGGTTCCATACTGGCCAAAATTCCATGAGACTTGAACCAGCACAAGTCCCATAGCTCTGCGTCAAGGCATTTTGCCTTAACCACGGCGCGGGTCTCAAATCCAGTACTAGTACTTGGTAATTTGCAAGCATGATTCAGAAAGTAAGTTCCAGTCTTATCTGTCACATGAATAAGTGGTGGTAGATTTGCTAACTTTGTTCCACTATATAGTTGGGTTAAGTATGCTCCCAGCAATATATTTATTTCTTTCATTAAGTCAGATGTTTAAAATGTCTGCAACAATAGACGCTCCTGCCAAGTGTGAGGTACAAGGAGTAATACAGTTTCTGTGGGCAAAAAAATTGACAGCAGCAACAATTCATCATAAGAATACTACAGTGTATGAGGACATTATGAGTCCCGGTGTTGTTCAGTATTGGTGTCATGAATTTGAGATGGATGCACTAATATCCATGATGAAGAACAAAGTTGCTGACTCTCAGAGAAATTTCTGCAAATCAGTCAGACCTAATACACTGCAGTAATCTTACGATGAATTGCTGCTGCTGTCAATTTTTTTTCCCACAGAAACTGTATTACTCCACATACCTCACATTTGGCATTTGTTACAAAATTTTAAAAACATGTCTTAATGAAAGAAATGGTCAAATGCAACCATACAGTAATATTGATGGGAACATACTGAACCCAGGTATACAGTGGAACAAATATTGTGTTTCTACTGCCGCTCATTTGTGTGACATAGGAGATTGGAACTTATTTTCCGAATCAGCAATTATTTAATTTTAGGTGTATGTGTGTGTGTGTGTGTGTGTATGCTCCTATGCCACCCACTATACTTTTCATATTTTGGGTTCTGCACAAAACAAAGATATAGCCTATGCTATTATATATCTGGCTTAACTTGTCAAAGATGGAAATATAAGGGTAGATCCTTGACCGCTTTTGCCCAGTTACAAAAGAAAGAACCCACCTAGTTATCAGTTTTTGTCTTCCCCCTTACCCCTATTAACATCTGGTGAAGAAATGCTGGTATGAGTGAGAGAGGTGAGCACAGCTGTCTCTTTCTACAAATTTCTTGCAAAGTTAAGCCAGACGAACTATAATGTGATCTACACTAAATTTATGCACTATGTTAGCAGATGATGTTACATAGGTTATGCATATTTACAATGTGTAATTAGGGAAATACGGGATAAATGTTTGTTTATTGTGTGTTATGCAAGGCATGATGATGGTGAGAAGGTAAATCAATGCTGGCACTTAGCCTGCACCTGTTGAAAAACATCAAGGGAGTGGTCATGCCTAACATTTCCATGTGATGGACAAATCACTATCAATATCACCATTAAACTCCTCAACATGTGTAACCCTGACATCTGGTGCACAATCTACAGATTAGAAATTGTACACCAGCAAGATTAAAAATTTTACAATTAAAAATTCTAACCTCCAGCAGGTATTGAACCTAGACTGGAACCATGTAGCAGTGAAATCAATATGATCTACCTTTGCAATAAATTCCCAAACATTAGAAATGGATCATAATTAATTACATGGATATTATTTAATGAAGTGTAAACTAATCTAATGTACACTAACTTAACCCATGGGAACCTAACAAAATGAAGTGAGTGAACATTAATTTCTTAAAATATATTTTCGAATGTTGGTCTTTCTGATTTCACAGATATTTCAGCCATCTAATGGAAGATTTTTAAGCGTTCAGGAGATAGAAAGGCATGCTATCACATGTGCTATACCTATACCAAGCTAACTTCCAATTGTAATATAAACAAATCAGGTATATGACTGCATTTTCTTTGGCCAAATAATGGTTTTATCTTTAAGTGTGTAAGAAAATGTAGTTGGCTCTCTAACATTCAAAATAAAGGAAGTAAAAATATATACTATCTAGCACATGTGTCAGCTGCAATGGACTAGTGGTTATGTTCATTGCCTTTCATTCTGAAGGTCACGGGTTTGAACCTGGCCGAGATCAATGGATATTTTTAGTCATAGTTAAATATGGGAATAACATTATGAGGTTCTTAATTCATAAATTAATGAGTAATTTTTTAACATCTTACCTCATATTTTATGTTTCTTCAAACACGTTATTGCAACATTATTGATGGAGATTCCAACGAAAATCCGGTAGTCATAATGTTGGTTGAAAATGAGAGAGACCCTTCTCTTGAAAACTAGTTCCTGTGTTTGAAGAAACATAAAATATGAGGTAAGATGTTAAAAAATGATTATGGATTTTTTTATGGATATTTTTAGGATGGAAAAATCCAAGGAGCAAGTCTTCTGGGAGGGATTTTAAGCCATGGCTCCCGAATCTGAATATTTTCAGGCTCGTAAAATATCTTTAAGCCTGAATAAAGATGTCTCTAAGCAAAATTTACCTACCTTCTTCATCCTACAAATACCTTAGTTGCCTACTAGATATCTCATTGGGTCAGGATGTTGACCACATACCATTCATGACATCTTTAGGAAAATAAGAGTAACTAAATTAACTAGGTCTAGTAACTCCTAAGAAAGAAGATAGATACGGCCCAACATTGGGTTGTTACGCTACTGTAGATAGAGAAGGATGTAATACAAGCTATCATTTGCTTCTAATTGTAAATTATATAACACCTGCTTTCTTGTTGATAACTTACCGGTTAGCTGGAATGTTGGCTTGATCCAATGGTGTTCTAGGTTCCAACTTCAGATCATCACCATCATATACTGTTGTAGTGCTTTTCAAGTTTCCAGGATTATGTTTTGAACTTGCATTCACGTGGCGATCTTCAAGATAATAATAACTAGGTTCATTGAACAATTTGATGTAACTGTAGTGGTGGTGAGGCGAAGAAGGTGATTGTGATAGTGAGTAACTGCCTTTGTTTGGAATTTTGGTAGTGACTGAATAGGCTCCTTCAGGTTTTGTGGGGTGTGGCTTGTATTTATTGTAGTCTAATGTACTAGGAACATTACCACTTTCATATGAGTTTGTAAAGTGTGTCTTGTTATATGTAGAAGTAGATTTTGTAACAGGTAAAGTAAATGTATAGATATATTGTGGTTTGTATTGGTTTGTAGAATGTTCGTGTAGTTTTGTAGAATCCGGATATTTGTCATAGGGATTATTATGACTTTGTTCTTCATAGGGCTTATATTGACTTGAAGGATATTCTTCATGAGGTCTATGGTGGCTAGGAAGATATTCTTCATGTGGTTTATGGTGACTAGGATATTCTTCATGGGGTTTATGGTGGCTAAGAGGATATTCCTCATGGGGTTTATGATGGGTGGGATATTCTTCATGGGGTTTGTGATGACTTGGAGGATATTTTTCATGAGGTTTATGGTGATTAGAAACATATTCTTCATGGGGTGTACTGTGGCTAAGATATTCTTCATGGGGTTTATGGTAGCTAGGAGGATATTCTTCATGAGGTTTATGGTAGCTAGGAGGATATTCTTCATGGGGTTTATGGTAGCTAGGAGGATATTCTTCATGGGGTATATGGTGGCTTGGATATTCTTCATGGGGTTTATGATGACTAGGATATTCTTCATGGTGTTGATGGTGACTCAAAGGGTATTCTTCATGAGGTTTATGATGAGTTGATTGTTAGTGCTCCTGGGTGGCGTATAATGTGGGGGATGAGTTTCAGTTGGCCTGGCTGTGCTATGATAATGATGGTTAACTACTGTAGAACTGACCTGCAGTTTACTAGGTAATTGAGGATCATAATTGTAATAGTTATGTTCTTTATGCTCCACTGGTAGATGTGCTGAACTTGTAGATCCATGTCCACCTTGAGGCCTTTTTCCAGTATCTTGAAAACTTTCCTCTATAAGATAAGTAGGTTTATGCTCCTCTTGAGGTTTTGGATATCTTGAAGTTGTAGGTCTGTATGTACTATGAGGTCTTGTTGGCTTCCCTTGAAACTGGCTGTCTATCAAATAAGTAGGCTTGTGTTCCTCTTGAGGTTTTGGATATTTTGATGTTGTGGGATATCTTGAACTTGTAGGTCTATATGTATTTTGAGGTCTTGGTGGTTTTCCTTGAAACTGATTATCTATTAAATAGGTAGGTTTCTCAGTAGGTTTTTCCTGGTAATTATTGTCTATCAAATAAGTGGGTTTATGTTCTTCATGTGGTTTGTTTGAAGTCTGAGTTCCAAAGTCAATTAGATAACTTGGTTTATGTTCAGAATATGATGGTTCTGTGGTTTCTTGTGTTGGTGGTTTGTTGTGTGAAGGATACTGCGCTTGGTTATTGGGTTTTCTCAAATGGTGGAAATCTTCTTTATGGTATTCAGTCCACAGCTTTAAGTCTAGATGTGGTATGTAGTCACTATCACAGGATACTCTGTAGTTTCTGTAATAAATACACTTTTATTTTAAAACACAATCTATAGCATAAATTATTTACATAGAAATTTCACCTTACAAAAAATATTTATGAATGAAGGAAGAATTTTTGGGAAGGAAGTCTGAATTATTTGAAAATATAATAGGAAATAACATTATGCAGTTTTACTTAGTAATTAAGCTTTGTATGTGTGTTTTTATCTCATATGGTTGTTTCTGTTGGAAATATGTTTCAAGGGATATTTGCCCCATCCTCAGCTAGTACAGAAAACTTGGGAAAAAAATCAATCTGTACCTAGCTGAAGGAATGGAGGCAACATGGCCTTGACAATATAATAATTAAAATTTGAGTTGTGTTTTTGGACTCAACCTATTTTTCTGCATTTTGTATGCACAGAACTAGGTTTAGTCACTAGACTTCTTGGCATTTCTGATGCCACACGGACTGCCATCTAGCAGTTGTCCCTCCTGCAAAGTGATTTATGCGCTCTCTGGGGCTTGATCGGAGGAACTTACAAATCAAACCCCTCTCCTTTTCACCAGGAAATTTCGAAATTCATGTGGGGTTTGTGTTGGGTTTTCTTTTATTCTTGTAAATTTTCTCCCAAATTGTGAGTTCCTTAGTTTTTCTAACTGTTTAAGTAATTTTGCCTTAGTTTCAATTCTGTGTTTTTCTGACCATGCATATGCAGCTTTTGCAGATTTTTCTATTTCTCCATTTTTAACATTTCTAAGGTGTTCTTTCAATCTTGTATTTAAATTCCTTTTGTTTTCCCTATGTATATCTTTTTACAATATTTACAATCAATATAATAAATTCCTGATTTGTTACCCCCGCCTTTAATCTTTTCATTTTTGTTGGTTTTGATTAATTTATTCGAACTGTAAACATATGTCCAAACTTGAAACATATATACAACAGAAACAACCATATAAGGTAAGAATACACAGATGAAACTTAATTATTAAACCTGAATTAGCTCAATGGTCAGAACATCAGCACATAAAGCTGAAGGTTTGGGGTTTAATTCCTGGTTCAGGCATAAATTTTTCTATGGTAATTGATTACCACACATCAAACTTTGACTTACAAACCGTCAATTCGTTTTGGCAGCAACACTGCCTAAATGTGTCAATGATTTATAAATTTAAGTTTGGTGTATGGGTTTTAATATAGTGCTATATTAATGCAGTGTATTGTTAATATTAGTCCAGAATTAAAATCTTCACCAAGAAGATAACACAAACAGATACGTAGGTTTGTGTTTGTAACTTCATTGTTTTCTTAAACTTTTATTTTTATGATTTTGTTGTGACTCTTATTTTCTTGTAGTTGCTTGTTTTAACTATATTTAGCTGTTAATTAATTTACTATAATACAGGATATTTTTTTCCTGTATATACAGTATATAGCTATCACCACACCATAGTCTAACAGTAGTTCAATAGATACTTACATATAATATAGTGATGTAGAAACTTACCGATCATCATCAACTGCAAGAAATACAAAAGGTTGGAGAGTATCAATTCCATCCATGTTATCACATAAAATTCGAGCAAGTGTCACTTGTCTGATCTGCTGTAGTTGAGATAATGTAAAACTGGATTCAAAACCACTATTCTCATACCAGAATCTATCTCCTGCAATCCAATCCAAAGCACAAAATCTGCCAGTCAACATGTAACTCAAAATGTTAAAGCACATAAAACATGGATAATGAATATATACCAATTGACTTATAACTTTGGTAATCTAATAATTATTATGTCTATGGTTTTTGTGAAATATTAATAAAATTGTAGAATGTTGTATGAATGGAGACATGAGAATAGATAAAGAAGTTGTAAGAGAATAATTGGTAACAAATTTTTTTAAAAGAAAATTAATGTCTGAATTGGGAATCGAATCATGGACCTCCGACTCTGTACATCAGTGTGCAGCCCACTACACGATTGCAGACATGGAACAGTTCTATTTATACAGTTCTCTTACGTCCGAAAACAGATAACTAGAAAAAAGGTAAAAGGTAAAGTGATCCCATCACAGGCCTCAGGAGGCCCTATAGGGGTAGTAAGAGGTTAAGACTCCCACTTTTTCTGAATAATCGGCACTTTATATCAGCCGGGTTGTCAGCCCTGCGTGACGGCCGCATTTACCCCCAGAACTAGTGTCTGCTACTCATTTCTGTTAGAGGCTGAGTCGACCCAGGGCCATAGTTCTGCCAGAAGGTTTGGGTAACTTTAAAAATCCTGACCCACCAGGACTCAAACTCTCAACCTTCCGGCTTGTAGTGCAGTGCCTTAACCACTCGCTACGGCATGCCTTCTGACATAACTAGAGCTATTAACAATGCCATCAGATGATAATTTTTCTTTTCAAAAAATAAATTGTTCAGGACTGGAACATGTTAAACTAAATATATACTATATTTGAAGAGAAAATTTTTCGCCTAGACCGGGACTCGAACCCGGGACCCTTGGCTTTCCGGGCCAAGTGCTCTACCAACTGAGCTACCGAGGCGAGTTACGATCTAGACGCAAATTTTCTCTTATGTACGTTGTATGTATAGGGTAGCTCAGTTGGTAGAGCACTTGGCCCGGAAAGCCAAGGGTCCCGGGTTCGAGTCCCGGTCTAGGCGAAAAATTTTCTCTTCAAATATAATTTATCCTTCAATGAGAAGTGTTAAATTAATAATAAAATCGTCAATAGAAGCCCTACTGGCTATAAAGTAGTGTTAAATTCCCAATAAATGTCTTCTTAACTAAGAAGCCGCCATTTGCAAAGATAGAAGCTATGGTTTTCAAGCATTTGGCGCGAGGGAATTACAACGTACATAAGAGAAAAATTTGCGTCTAGATCGTAACTCGCCTCGGTAGCTCAGTTGGTAGAGCACTTGGCCCGGAAAGCCAAGGGTCCCGGGTTCGAGTCCCGGTCTAGGCGAAAAATTTTCTCTTCAAATATAATTTATCCTTCAATGAGAAGTGTTAAATTAATAATAAAATCGTAAATATATACTTTTTGTATTCATCACTTTTTTTTATTCACACCGTTGATGTTATAATTATAACACTTTTATACCTTTTTTATATACCATCATCCTAAACAAAATTGAAGTTGAGGACGACGGTATATATATATATATATATACATATATAAATGGTATACAAGTTTTTTAAATTTGAAGAGAAAAATTTTCGCCTAGACCGGGACTCGAACCCGGGACCCTTGGCTTTCCGGGCCAAGTGCTCTACCAACTGAGCTATCGAGGCGAGCTACGATCTAGATGCAAATTTTTCTCTTATATACGTTGTAATTCCCTATTGCCAAATGCTTTTGAAACCATTGTTTCTATCTTTGCAAATGGCGGCTTCTTAGTTAAGAAGACATTTATTGGAAATTTTAACATTACTTTAAAAGCCAGTAAGGCCTCTAATGATGTTTTTATTATTAATTTAACATTTCTCAATGAAAGATAAATTAAATTTGAAGAGAACAATTTTCGCCTAGACCGGGACTCGAACCCGGGACCCTTGGCTTTCCGGGCCAAGTGCTCTACCAACTGAGCTATCGAGGCGAGCTACGATCTAGATGCAAATTTTTCTCTTATATACGTTGTAATTCCCTATCGCCAAATGCTTTTGAAACCATTGTTTCTATCTTTGCAAATGGCGGCTTCTTAGTTAAGAAGACATTTATTGGAAATTTTAACATTACTTTAAAAGCCAGTAAGGCCTCTAATGATGTTTTTATTATTAATTTAACATTTCTCAATGAAATCTAAATTAAATTTGAAGATAGCTCAGTTGGTAGAGCACTTGGCCCGGAAAGCCAAGGGTCCCGGGTTCGAGTCCCGGTCTAGGCGAAAATTTTTCTCTTCAAATTTAATTTATCTTTCATTGAGAAATGTTAAATTAATAATAAAAACATCATACAAGTTTTGTAATTATAAAAACTAAATATAACATCAAAAGTTTTACTACTTAAGAGTAATGTAAAATTCTAATTAAAAATACTTTGAGTAAAAGTCGTCTGAAGACATTGTTAATAGCTCTAGCTATCTGCCTTCGGACATAAGAGAATTGTATAAGTGGAAAGAAATGCAAGCATTTGTGCTGTATCTGGAATGGTGTAGTGGGCTGCACACTGACATATAGTTGGAGGTCCGCAGTTCGATTCCCAGCTCAGACGTTGATTTTTCTTTTAAAAAAAATAATTTGTCAAGAACTGGAACATATTAAACTAAATATAACATCAAAATTGATAACTAATCTTGAGCATTTGGCAATGATACCATTTACACAAGAAGGAAGATGTAAAAATTGAATGAAGGATGATCAGAGAAGATGATGATCCCATTGTATATTCTCATTAAGATTAGAGAAAGGGGCAGTTGGAGATTCAACTGTACCAATACAGATGACAATCATAAGCATGAGTAATCTGAAAGTTGATACCAGAGTTTCTCAGAAGTTCAGGTACTAAATCTAGAATATCACTTAATTTTCCCCAATTTTTCCCTATTGCTTGTTCAGCATTAATTAATTGTTCTCCCCCCTTTTTCCTCCTCTGCAGCTGTTTCCACTCCTATTAAAAGTGTCTGTATCATCTAGTTCAAACCCATCAAAACATTTACAAGTTCAATTAGCTCTGCCTTGGTAAGATGTTTAGAATATGAAACTTTGTTTGGAATTTTACTAGACCCTGCTTTATCCATGTTGCATAGTTCAAGCTAAAAAACAAAATGAGACAGAAAAATGGAGAGGTAGTTTGTGTCATGTCTGGAATAGTTTTAGAATGAGTTAATAAATTTATCACGTGATGTAATTTAATAGAAAAATTATATGCTCACACTGGGGTTTATTAAAAATCCTGATGTTTTTTAATATAATTTTAACAAAACACTTCTGACTGAAGGACAAATTATATACATTTGGTGCTCTCGAGAATTAAAAATGTATATGAGAACAATTTATGTTTAGATTGGAATGCTTAGGATAGCTCAGACATAGAGTATTAGCATATAAAGCCCAGTCTAAGTGTATATTTTTCTCTTCAAATATAATAAATTTATCACTGTTCTGACATCTGTTCTGTAAGGGATATTCTGTCTTGCATGTGCACTTTTATCATGTGTGTGGCATATATAGTTTATTTTATTTCAAACAGAACATGGAAAATCACATTATACTGCATAGCCAGCATTTAAATACCTTTTAGTACCAATACTACATCTGGCTTTAAAGTGTTCACCAATTGTATTATAATTAATATCAAAGGAGTTAATGAAAATTTTTTATATGAACAATATATTGGATCTAGTCCACTGCTGTGGTCTTGAGGTAGTGTGCTGCCTTGTCATGCAGCAGGCCCGAGTTCAATCCCCGGTCGGGGCAGTTTTTCTGGGTGAGGTTTTTATTGGGGTTTTTCCTCACCTGTAAGATAAATGTCAGGAAAACTTTAAGGCCCAAACAGTCCCCGAAATCATATGGCCATCATCATCATTATCATCATCATCATCCTTCACCGGTGTGGAAAGCAACAGGAAGCTACCACACCTACAATTCCCTAGAAAGCTTAAAGCATAGCATGAAAATGCTATGATTGCAGTGAAAGACCTGCCCTCGGGCAGAATTACTATGGATGGATGGATGGATATTGAAACTGAATATTTCAAACTTGTTGAAATGATCTTACCTTTCCTGAGGTTACTGAACTGTTGAGCAAGAATACAAGCAAAGGTAGGGCCTACAAGTCCACCAGAAACAGGTCGTTCTGCCATTGCACCAGGGAATAAATCAATATCATCCACATCTCTGTTAAATAACATATAAATATGATTTTAGTTACATTTCATACTAAATTATAAATGCATACATTTTATGGAACTGATTTTTACTGATATTTATATGGAACAAATTTCATTAAGATCTCTAAAATTTGACCAGGGCTGATGTAGTTTACACAAGTTTCTTGTTAGAAAAAATAAAATAAAAACTAGGTAGTTGAACTATTATAGGAAATACCACTATGAGGTTTAAGACTTAAATTACAATTCTTTACACCTCACCTCATATCCAGTCCACCTTAAAAATCTTAAGAACAAGGTAATTAATCTACTTACAAGGGAACTGTCAACCATTGCATGCCAAAACCTACCTTCAAATTTCTCTCAGAGAAGTGTTGTGATGTACCAAGGCTGTGTCAAAAAAAACTGCCATTTTAAAGTGCAAGGCACAGAAATCAAAGCCAGAATCCAGCAATGGCAGCCCACAGTATGGAGCAGATATACATCCCTGCATGAGTTAAGCATAGAGTGGAGTGAGGCGAGACACGGCATGGACGGTGGGTAGTGAGGGTTTTCCAGTCTGCCAATACAGGGGTTGTATTACTTCCCTATAGTTTAAATGAGAGATTTGGTGCTTGGTTTTAGTGTCTTGCAGTTAAAAAACAGCAGATAATTTTTTTGGACACAGTGTTTGTACATCATAACACTTCTCTGGAAGAAATTTCAATATAGGTTTTGGCATGCAATGGTTGACAGTTCTCTCGTTAGAATATTAAAAACTGTAACCTCATTATAGGGAAAATTAGATCTAAACTTATAAATTGTGCAATAAATACCACAAGAATTAGAGTATAACAATGAAGAGACTTGTTGGCAAAACACAAGAGCACATCAACGGACATAACCTGATACTATTATTATGACGACAATGGCATTGAGGAATTGAGCAGAATTCTAGCTACTGAAATGAAATTCTTACGTAGAATGGTACATAAAATAAGGAGAGATAGAATAAGAAACGACAAAATCAGGGAGACATTAAATGTAGATAAATTAACAACAGTAGAACAAAAATAGACTAAAATGGTTTGGACATTTAAAAAGAATGTAAAAGGAAAGACTACCACAAACTATTAAATCTTAAGATGCAAGGAAAATGACCAAGAGGTAATCATGAGAAAGATGGATTAATCAAGTGAAGAAAAGTTTACAAGAAAGAGGATACAATGGGAAGAACTAAAAAGAAGGAAAGCATGGGAAGATAGAGATGATTGGAGGCATATTTGAAATTGACCTTCCGAAAGGAGGATGTGATAACAGTTTCACCTATAACTTTGCCAAGAAGGTGGGTGCCCATTTATGGAAAAAATAACATTATGGAACGTATAATTATCACCCACATATTTAATAAATTTAGGGGGTGAACTCAATTACCGGAACAGGGGCTAGCGGAGATCTTCTTTCAATGAAACTTTGAGATAATTATATTTCCATCTCTGTCACCCAGTCTATGGTATCAAGTGGCAACAGCATTCCCGTAAGAGCTATACTATTTTCTAGACATGAAAAATCCTAAGATAAAAACTTAAAACATGTACCTTTTGGCAGATGCCGTCGTCCTTAACTGTGTTAAATATTATATTTAAAATGTTATCTGGATGCCTTTCGGATATTAACTTCCATCATCAGCAGGATGAGCTTCTGCTACTAGTTGTTGTTGTTTACAACAATGTAGACTCAAAGTGCCTGTAGTAGCAATTGACTTGTTTTTGACGATCTCGTATAATGGGTTGTATGACTGGGGTGTGTTCTCATTAAGAAGTAAGGTGTTGTTTATTTCTTTTATAATTTCAAGGTCTTCAAATATATTTATCTTTGCTGGAATGTTTTCTCTGTGAATTATCATGAGAGTATGTTCTATTGTGTTCATTTGGTAACCGGCATTAATGAGGTGTTTGGCATAGCTTAATTTACCACCCGCATACAAATTGGAAACACCATCTTGAAAGAATGAGTTCAAATCGGATCCCCAAAGCTGTTTATAATTATATACCAAGAGGACGAAGATCATTGGGCCGTCCTATGAAACGCTGGAGGGAAAATTTTCTATAGGATCGTAACAGGCCTTGGCCTAATACTTGGAAGGAACAAGAAAGAAGAAGATACATGAAATTTTTTAGGTGTTCCTTATATCTTTAATACAAGATATAAGGAACACCTAAAAGATGCCAAACATCTCATTAATGCCAGTCACCAAATGAACACAATAGAAAATACTCTCATGATAATTCATAGAGAAAACATTCCAGCAAAGATAAATATATTTGAAGAGAAAAATTTTCGCCTAGACCGGGACTCGAACCCGGGACCCTTGGCTTTCCGGGCCAAGTGCTCTACCAACTGAGCTACCGAGGCGAGTTACGATGTAGACGCAAATTTTTCTCTTATGTACGTTGTAATTCCCTCGTGCCAAATGCTTGAAACCATAGCTTCTATCTTTGCAAATGGCGGTCTAGGCGAAAATTTTTCTCTTCAAATATAATTTATCCTTCTATGAGAAGTGTTAAATTAATAATAAAATCATCAATAGAAGCCCTACTGGCTATAAAGTAGTGTTAAATTCCCAATAAATGTCTTCTTAACTAAGAAGCCGCCATTTGCAAAGATAGAAGCTATGGTTTCAAGCATTTGGCACGAGGGAATTACAACGTACATAAGAGAAAAATTTGCGTCTAGATCGTAACTCGCCTCGGTAGCTCAGTTGGTAGAGCACTTGGCCCGGAAAGCCAAGGGTCCTGGGTTCGAGTCCCGGTCTAGGCGAAAATTTTTCTCTTCAAATATAATTTATCCTTCTATGAGAAGTGTTAAATTAATAATAAAATCGTCAAAGATAAATATATTTGAAGACCTTGAAATTATAAAAGAAATAAACAACACCTTACTTCTTAATGAGAGCACACCACAGTCATACAACCCATTATACGAGATCATCAAAAACAAGTCACTGCTACAGACACTTTGAGTCTACATGTCGTAAACAACAACAACTAGTAGCAGAAGCTCATCCTGCTGATGATAGAAGTTAGCTTCCGAAGGCCTCCAAAAAACATTTAACACAGTTGAGGACGACAGCACCTGCCAATAGGTACATATTTTAAGTCTTTATCTTATGACTATTCACGTCAATGGAATTTGATATGAATTTTATTCGTATTGAAGAAAAATCCTAGAGGGTCATTGAATAAAAGTCTGTTTCATAATTTTTTAAAAAATACAATAGGAAGTAACATTTCGTCTGTTTATTCTTACCTCTTAGAGTTGTTTTTGTCGAACACATGTTTCAGAGCTTCTGAGCCCCATTGTCAGCGATTACAGACTGAATTTTCTCATGTTGTCAGCCCTGATTCTCGATTCCTGCTCTCTTTGCCTCTGGTCCAATGAATTTACTAATTATGAACTTTGAAATTCCTGCGGAAAGGAACCTCATTAGTAAATTCATTGGACCAGAGGCAAAGAGAGCAGGAATCAAGAATCAGGGCCAACAACATGAGAAAAGTCAGTCTGTAATTGCTGACGATGGAGCTAAGAAGCTTCGAAATATATGTTCGACAAAAATAACTCTAAGAGGTAAGAATGAACAGATAAAATGTTTTATTAATTACTGTTTTATAATGTTCATCAGTTACACACACCTATAGATCCTCCTGAGTCTTCGTTGTGTTTCCACTGACATGACTCTGAGCAAATGTGACCACTCAGTAAATGGTTGTAGACCACAAGGCTCACGCCAAGCGTTGTATGGAGCAAGTCCATGATCACGTCCTCGTTGAATGTTTATAGCTGCAAGATCCATGCCATATCCATAACCTTGAAAAATAAAATCCTGTAGCATGTCCTACAACGTACACTAACATTGAGTCTTTGAAGGATTATGGGAAAAAATTATGAATTAAAAGAAAATAAAAATAATTTTAGTCTTTATTGTTATTCAATAGTTAGATTTTAGAAGAAGAGAAAATTTCTTTTGACTTACGATAAATATGAAAATCAAGATTACTTTCATTTTTATTTTTTTAGGATAAAAATAAATGGACACTTACTTGGTGTTTGGAAAAGATGATTTGTAAGTTCTTCTGTGATAAATTCATCTCTTTTCTGTGCTGGCTGTTGACACAGACCCAGTAAGATTCTGTCCACAGAACCAATGTTATATAAATTAGATGGATTTGTCAGTTCCTCATGCAATGATACATCTGTAAAATGGTCCATACATATTTATTCTACCTGTGTAAATAAAATATCAGTTGTGTTTCCTTTCCTCCAGATATTGGATTAATTTCTAAAGAAATTTTAATGAGGAATGGCAAGAGAGTTTGTCATCTCTAAGAAACATCTTCCTTTTCTTTTTCTATTGGATATTTCTGTCTACATGGGTAATCTATCTATATAATATATAATGTGCGAAAGAACATCTTAGAAATGTCAAAAATGGTGAAGAGGAAAAGTCAGCAGGAGCTGCTCATGCTTGGTCTGAAAAACATCTAATTGACATAAAAGGCAGTATAATTAAACAAATAGAAAAACAAAAAGAGCTTATGATTTGGGGAAAAAATCCATGTTAAAAAAATAAGAAAGAAAAAAACTTATGAATTTTGAAATTCCCAGGGAATTTGATTTGATTCAGAGGTTCATCGGTCCACCAACAGAGGGAATATGAAACAGTTCTCCTGAACAACATAACATCGGCCGAGATATGACTGAAGATTAAACCACATAGGTTTTGAATCGAATATTAATGAGTCATTTTTTAACATCTTACCTCATATTTTATGTTTCTTCAAACACGGGAACTAGTTTTCGAGATAGAAGGATCTCTCTCATTTTCAACCGACATTATGACTACCAGGTTTTCGTTGGAATCATTGGAATCTCCATCAATAATGTTGCCATCTGGTGTTGATTTGATGAACTTTGAGATGAGGTCACGTTCATCAGGAATCTCGAAATTCATGGATCTAAATTTGTTCTTCTCAATATATATCTTCTCCCAAATTGTCAATTCTAAAGGTTTTTCCAAATGTTTTAAAAGTAGGGCTTCTTTTTCAATTTTATGATTCTCCAATAAACTATGTGCTGCAATAGCTGATTTTTCAATTTCACCATATTTAATATTTCTGAAGGTGTTCCTTAGTGCGAATGTCCAAATTTCTTTTTGTTTTTCCTATGTATACTTTATTGCAGTCCTTACAATTAATTTGATAAATTCCAGATTTTTTGCTATCTGGTGTGTTCAATTTCTTATTAGTAATTAATAGATTACCAAGGCTAAATTTATTTATCAGTGCCAATGTAATATAAGGACTGCAATAAAGTATACATAGGAAAAACAAAAAGAAATTTGGACACTCGCACTAAGGAACACTTCAGAAATATTAAAAATGGTGAAATTGAAAAATCAGCTATTGCAGCACATAGTTTATTGGAGAATCATAAAATTGAAAAAGAAGCCCTACTTTTAAAACAGTTGGAAAAACCTTTAGAATTGACAATTTGGGAGAAGATATATATTGAGAAGAACAAATTTAGATCCATGAATTTTGAGATTCCTGATGAACGTGACCTCATCTCAAAGTTCATCAAATCAACACTAGATGGCAATGTTATTGATGGAGATTCCAACGAAAATTCGGTAGTCATAATTTCGGTTGAAAATGAGAGAGATCCTTCTCTCGAAAACTAGTTCCCGTGTTTGAAGAAACACAAAATATGAGGTAAGATGTTAAAAAATGACTCATCAATTTATGAAATAAAAAGAAAACTCTAAATTTTGAAATACCCGGTGAAAATGAGAGGGGATTGATTCGGAAGTTCATCGGTCAGCCAACAGAGAGTGCAGAAGTCAATTTACAAGAGAAACAACTGCAGGATGGCAGTTGTGATCGTGGTGTTGCATCGAAAATGTCACAAATCCAATGACGAAACTTGAGTCTGCATAAAAATCAAGAAATATGAGGTGAGTAAAAATACAACACAAATTCAATTTGAATCAGAGTGTCTAATTTATACTTGATGTTCTTTTTAAGAGTCCAAAAATCTTCAGATTGAGACCCATGGCTTAAAATCCCTCCCAGAGTATTTGTCCCTTTGACTTTTCCATGCTAAAAATCCATTGACCCCAGCTAGGTTTGAACCTGCAACCCTCGGTATAAGAAGTAAGAAACTTTATCCATGGACCAGTGAGTAATATTCATGGAGTCAGTTATATTAATTATTAAATATATGTAGGAAATAACACTATGAGGTTTCGTAAATTCCCATATTTAACTATGAACTATGAGGTTTATTTTAATTATATTTGAGTTTTTTTAATTTTGTTTATTTGTTTCTTGACTCACCTCATACTTCTTAACTGTCTTGCATATCTAGATTTCGTCACTGTATTTGTGATATTCTCAATGCTGTTCACGTTCACAACTGACGTCCAATGGTCTTTTCAGTTGTGAATGTGAACAGCATTGAGAATGTCACCAATACAGTGATGAAATCTAGATATGCAAGACAGTTAAGAAGTATGAGGTGAGTCAAGAAACAAATAAACAAAATTAAAATAAACCTCATAATGTTATTTCCTACCTACATAACTTAATATATTTGAGTTGTTTTTACTCACCTCATATTTCTTGATTTTTATGCAGACCCAGGTTTCGCTTAACTTGATTTGGAAGTTCATCGGTCAGCCAACAGAGAGCACGGAAATCAATTTGCAGGAGGGACAACTGCAAAACAGCAGTTGTGAGGCATCAAAAATGTCGTAAAGTTAAGTGATGAAACCTGGGTCTGCATAAAAATCAAGAAATAGAGGTGAGTAAAAAAAAAACAACTCAAATATTATATTAATTATACTTACTTGATCGGAGTCTTTTGTGACTTCTGTCACATCTGACAAGGCTGTGCTGCACAAGACTGTGTCCAAATCTAAATGCTGCTGTTCCAAATGCATTTGCTGCCGTTGGATTGGTTTTGATATCATATCCTTTGTAGTATCCTTTCTTTGCAAGCTCCAAATCAAAAAGTTTCATTACATCAGTTCCTGAAAATCAGTTAAAGAACATTTCTTATTAAAACAAAGTACTAAACAGAAAGGTAAGAAATTTTATTTTATATTTAATTTTAGGAAGTGATATTTTGAGGTTATTTTAATTATATTATTTTAGTCTGATCATTTTACCTCAATATTAATGTTGATTTGTTCTTGGACATGTTTCAAAACAATTCTGTTTTATTGTCAGCTTATCCATATGGGTTTGATTTATGTTGCATTATGTTTGCACACCCTGGATGTCGATGTCAGCTCCATCCTGTGGTTGGCCAAAGAACCTCCAAACAAGGTCACGCTCCGTCAGTATTTCAAAATTCATAACTCTGTTTTTGTTCTTCTGAATATAGATTTTTTCCCAGCTCTTTTGTATTTTCTAACTGTTTTAATAATTTAGTGTCTAAATTTATATTATGTTTTTCAGACCAAACATGAGCAGCAACTGCAGATTTTTCTATTTCCCCATTTTTAATATTTCTTATGTGTTTCTTTTTGTTTTTCCTATATATATCTTTTCACAACCCATGCATTGATCTGAAAAACATAATATAAATTCAGACACTAAATTATTAAAACAGTTAGAAAATACAAAAGAGCTGACTATTTGGAAAAAATCTATATTCAGAAGAACAGTTATGAATTTTGAAATACTGACGGAGCGTGACCTTGTTTGGAGATTCTTTGGCCAACCACAGGATGGAGCTGACATCGACATCCAGGGTGTGCAACATAATACAACATAAATCAAACCAGTCTGGACAAGCTGACAATAAAACAGAATTGTTTTGAAACATGTCCAAGAACAAATGAACATTAATATTGAGGTAAAATGATCAGATTAAAAATAATATAAGAAATTTTATATTCAAAGACATGCATAATTGACTTATGTGAAAAATATGATTTCTACGAGGGTTGTGACATAAGTCATGACAACAATTTTTTTTTTGTGAGAATTTGAGCATGGGTAAAAGATCTAAAATATACATATGAAAGAACAAGGGATAAAAGAAATTTAAGGAATTTAACAACATGCCAACATTTTGCTCCTCATGTTTATTAAGGTAATTGTCATATCAATTATCAGAATCATTACATCACACCTTTTATTTTGTTCACTTTTCTTTTACGGTTTGGGACACAAATGGACATTACAAGTGCTGTTCAACAACAGATGTCCAGATTCACACATGGTGAAGAAAATGGCGAAGCAGATGGAATTCGGCACTTCCCACATCGTTAGCAGCATGTTGTGAACGTTGCAGGAGACTACTTTGAGGGCCTGTAGAATGAGAGAGAGTGAGTTAGTGAGTAAGGAAGAGAGTAAAAAAAAAGAGTGAAAAAATAAAAAGGTGTGATGTAATGATTCTGAAACATGAAAACTGTATTGATATGACAATTACCTTAATAAACATGAGGAACACAATTTTGGCATGTTGTTAAATTCCTTAAATTTCGTTTATCCCTTGTTCTTTCGTATGTATATTTTAGATTTTTCACCCACACTCAAATTCTCAAAAAAAAAAAATAGTTGCCATGACTTATGCCCCAACCCTCGTATTTTTAAGTATTTCAAATATACTTACTTATTTTAGGAATTCTCACTATGAGGTATATTCATTAAGTATAACTGTAGGCTTTCACGGCCGGCGTCTTGATCCCTATTAGGTTCGTCTTCCGGGCATATAGGCCGTGGTCCAGTCGTTCTTCTACTCGACGTTTCGTCTACTGCTGCGGTAGACATCTTCAGGAGATACTGCGTGCTCTGTGTGAACTCCTCAACAGTCGGCTGCAGACTGGCTGGTCGTTGGAAACTCCCTCCCTATTTATAGGCACGCCCCTGGTGGAGAGGCGGTTTTCTGCGCGGTCCGTGTTGCGTGCTGTTTTGTCCAGGCCTGTCGCTAGCAGAAGTCATAGGCTTCGTTGTCGTATTGTGCAGTGCCGGGATCCAGATTTTGTTTATCTTCATGGTTTCTTCTTTTTTGTTAAAGGAATTTTTGTGTTTATATATTTCAATGGCTTCTCTGTACAGTCTGGTGTAATAATGTGATGTTTGGGACAATACCTGTGTTTCTTCGAATCTTATTATATGTTCTTGGTTGTTCATCCAGTGTTCCGCTACGGCTGATTTTTCCTTTTGTTTTAGTCTGCAATGCCTCTTGTGTTCTTGCAACCTTGTGGTAACCATTCTTTTTGTTGTGCCGATATAAACCTGTCCACAACTGCAAGGGATGCGATATATACCGGCAGTACTTAACGGATCTCTTGTATCTTTGGCTGGGCGCAGTATATTGCTGATTTTTTGTGTTGGCTTGTAGGTTGTAGATATGTTATATTTATTTAATATTCGACCAATCTTCAAAACGACAAAGGCTAAGAGGATATATGGACGAACGGAACGGGCTCTTCTTAGAGAACGAATTCATGATACAAGACGAACCCTAGGGATGAATGATCAAGAACTATTTTACTTACATCTGAAGATTAGCAATATTCTCAGTAAGAGAGACTGGGAGAAGGTGGACAACATCACATACCACAGCTTTTGCCGAACCATAGAGAAAAACAACACGAACGACAGAAACAAAAATACATAACAAATCATCAAGAAAACAGAAATAAACCACCCAACTCAAGAGCGGTAGTAAATTTGACAGACCGGCAACTCAACGAAGAAGAAATATCGGTACTTGCCAAAGGAGGAAATTTTGCTGTAACACCTAAAACAGTACCTATTGAAGACATCATAGCCAATGTAGAAGCCGGAATAAGGCAGCTGCCTATTCATCAGAGTGAGGAAATAAGGGGCGAAGTGTCTCGCATTCTCCGTAAAACCAAACCACCGGTGAGTAATTTATCACGAAAAGAAAAAGTAGCTTTACATAATCTAAACGAAGACAAAGACATCATCGTTCTTCCTGCAGATAAAGGAAATGCCACCGTCATCATGGAAACAGAACAATACAACCAGAAAATGCAACAGCTTTTAGATCCAGAGACATACAAGATTCTTAAAACTGATCCTACAGCAAGAGTTCTACGTAAATCCAATAAACTTATCAAGAGCTCCACATTTGATGAAGACACTAAACGAGGATTGTACAAATCAGAAGCACTGCCACCAAGATTGTATGGATTACCAAAGATACACAAGGAAGGAACACCACTCAGACCTATTGTTTCGGCCATTGGATCACCTACATATGAACTCGCCAAGTTTCTCGCCTCACTATTGAAACCGTATATTGGAAAAACTGACACGTTTGTAAAAAACTCCACGCACTTCATAGAAAAAATAGACACTCTGAAACTCAAGCCAAACGATAAAATAATAAGCTTCGATGTGGTTTCTTTATTTACTAAGATACCTATCCCAGACACTATGACATACTTGCAAGAAATCTTTCCCCCAGACATAGTAGCGCTGTATAACATATGCCTCACAGAAACGTATTTCCAATGGGGAGGAATATTCTACGAGCAAATAGATGGCGTGGCCATGGGAAGTCCATTAAGCCCCGTAATAGCCAATTTTTACATGGAAACAATTTGAAAAACAGGCCTTGGAGAATGCTACATTAAGACCTTCAGTTTGGCTGAGATATGTGGACGACACATTCGTCATTTGGGAGCATGGTGAAGAAGAACTTGATAACTTCAGGCAACATTTAAATGGTATTTGTCCCAGCATCCAATTCACCCTGGAAAGAGAAGAGAACAACAGTCTACCGTTTTTGGATGTTTTAGTAATTCGAAACCAAGACATGACACTTGGACACAAGGTATACAGGAAAAAGACTCACACAGACAGATACCTACATAAGCAGTCCAACCATCATCCCAGACAAAAACGCGGAATAATTAAAACCCTGGTGGAACGAGCCAAAAGGATTTCGGAACCACAGTATCTACAAGAAGAAAATTAATCATCTCCAAGCAGCGTTTCAATCCAATGGATACAGCAAAACAGATTTTCGCCGAGCCATAAATCCCAATAAATACAAATCCGAAAACGGGAACAAGGAGGAGGCTAAGGGTAAGGTGTACCTACCATATATCAAGACAATAACGGAGAGAATTGGTCGAATATTAAATAAATATAACATATCTACAACCTACAAGCCAACACAAAAAATCAGCAATATACTGCGCCCAGCCAAAGATACAAGAGATCCGTTAAGTACTGCCGGTATATATCGCATCCCTTGCAGTTGTGGAGAAGTTTATATCGGCACAACAAAAAGAATGGTTACCACAAGATTGCAAGAACACAAGAGGCATTGCAGACTAAAACAAAAGGAAAAATCAGCCGTAGCGGAACACTGGATGAACAACCAAGAACATATAATAAGATTCGAAGAAACACAGGTATTGTCCCAAACATCACATTATTACACCAGACTGTACAGAGAAGCCATTGAAATATATAAACACAAAAATTCCTTTAACAAAAAAGAAGAGAAACCATGAAGATAAACAAAATCTGGATCCCGGCACTGCACAATACGACAACGAAGCCTATGACTTCTGCTAGCGACAGCCTGGACAAAACAGCACGCAACACGGACCGCGCAGAAAACCGCCTCTCCACCAGGGGCGTGCCTATAAATAGGGAGGGAGTTTCCAACGACCAGCCAGTCTGCAGCCGACTGTTGAGGAGTTCACAGAGAGCACGCAGTATCTCCTGAAGATGTCTACCGCAGCAGTAGACGAAACGTCGAGTAGAAGAACGACTGGACCACGGCCTATATGCCCGGAAGACGAACCTAATAGGGATATATTCATTAAGGTAGAATATGTTTATCACTCACCTCATATTGTTCTTCTTATTTGATTATAGACTAGTTTCGGAACATAGTTTCTGTTCCATCCTCAGTAACATCACGATCGTTGTTCTGTCGTCTTGAAGAGTTGTCCTTCTCTCCTTCCATTGGCTGACTGAAAAACCTCGAAACCAGGTCATTCTCACCGGGAATTTCAAAGTTCATTAATTTCTTCTTTTCGCTCTTTTGAATGTAGATCTTTTCCCAAACAGTAAGTTCTTTTGGTTTTTCTATTTGTTTTAATAATTTTGCTTCTTTCTCGATAAGATGTTTTTCAGACCATGCATGGGCAGCCACTGCAGATTTAAAACAAATAGAAAAACCAAAAGAACTTACTGTTTGGGAAAAGATCTACATTCAAAAGAGCGAAAAGAAGAAATTAATGAACTTTGAAATTCCCGGTGAGAATGACCTGGTTTCGAGGTTTTCAGTCAGCCAATGGAAGGAGAGAAGGACAACTCTTCAAGACGACAGAACAACGGTCGTGATGTTACTGAGGATGGAACAGAAACTATGTTCCGAAACTAGTCTATAATCAAATAAGAAGAACAATATGAGGTGAGTGATAAACATATTCTACCTTAATTTCAAATATAGTTAATATGAAAAAATCCATTTATTGTTTTGAAAAAGTTCATATTTAACAAATTTTAATTTTCATATTACAAATGCATTAAATCTTAAGAATAAACCATCCTTTAGGAAAAAGTTTAGTTTACCTTCACCAAGAATTTTTCTAGGTTCTATAGAATCATAGTGTTCATGTATGAATGCTTAAAGAAACTTCTACTAGATGGCAGACATATGTGTGAAATTGATATGACCAATCTTTGCAATAAATTCCCAAATATGTTTATAAGGGTCGGATGTACACCAATTCCCCCTTTCCTAACCTAACAAAATAAATTACATGCATATTATTTAATAATACTATAAACTAATCTGATGTACACTAACAGTCTGCCAATGGAAGGAGCGAAGAACGGCTCTTCAAGACGACAGAACAACGGTCATGATACTGAGGATGGAATGGAAACTAAGTTCCGAAACTAGTTTATAGTAAAATAAGAAGAATAATATGAGGTGAGTGATCAAGATTTTACCTAAATTCTCAAAGACATGTTTTGATACTTCTGCATATAATCTTCAGCTCTATCTAACTGTTGAATTGGTGGATGGCAACCATCAATTCAACAGTTAGATGGAGCTGAAGATGATATGAAGAAATATTGAAACATGTCTTCAAGAAATCTACAATTATGAGGTGAGGCTTTAAATTCTAACTCAATTATTAATTCAATAAACCTCATTATATCACTTCCTTTAAATATTAATGACTGTTTTAGGACTTAGAAAATTTTGCTTTACTTTATATAAATATTGTCCCGCATTGTAGCTAAGTGGTTAAGGCAAGAAGCCTTGGTGCAGAGCTATGGGACTTGCACTGGTTCGAGTCCCCACGGGGGGAAGAAATTTTCTCATGCAATTTCGGCCAGTATGGGACCAGTGCCCACTCAGCATCGTGAGACATTTGGGTAGCACAATAAGTAGTGACTCCAGGTTGAGAAGACCAGCTATAACAGCTGGGGGACCCGATATGCTGACCACATGTCACCCCTACACTGGCTAGATGATCGTCTACCTCTGTGATCAACACGTTTGGATGTGAGGCCAACAGCCGGCTGGTAGGCCAAGGGCCATCTAGGCCTGTCACGCTTGGAGTTTTAGATAAATGTTATATGATAAAGATTTTAAAACATTTTTAATTTAAGAATTATTTCTATAATTACCAATAATTAATATTTAAAAGCTTACCCAGGATAATAGGGAGAAATTCTTTAAAAGTTATATGTTGCAAGAGAGCTCCGATGATTCTTCTGGCTTCCTGATAGAGCTTCTCATCACGCCAGTGTGGATTGATGTGGCTTAGTTCTGTTGCAATTTTATTGTGTGCTCTTAGCCAGATAGTGTGAAAGGCAATTAGTCCTGGCTGTTCATTCACTCGCTTGTCTCCAGCATGGAAACATTTTATATGTCCTGCCTGTCCTCGGCACAAGTCTGCTTTGTATGTAGCTGCTGGTAGCAGAGGTAACCTATATTGTACCCGACTGTATTTTAACAAACCTAAAACATAAATATCACATAAATTAATATTGAGAAGCTAAAGCTATTACTATAATAGAAATAAGTAAATTAATGAACACAATTAAATTATTGTAAATTTTTTTCTTTGCCATTGATTACAATAAATATCACACTTTATTTCAGATTTACAGGAAATATATTTTGATATTATAATTGTTTATTTTACGAAGTAACATTTTGAGGTTCTTTTAATCAAGTTTAAGTGAGATTGGGAACATCTTACATCAAATTAATGTTGAGTTCTGTTTGAACATGTTTCGATATAATCCTCTATATCATCATCTCAAACAGAACTGAAAATTAATTTGAGGTAAGATTTTAAAATCATTAGGAATTTCCATTATGAGGTTTAATTTAATATATGAGTTTGTATTCTTTAACATTCTTACCTCGTATGTTTATTCTGTTGGACGATCATTTCAAAGCTATTGCTCCATCTTTCTTGAAACGATCGTCCAACAGAATAAACATATAAGGTAAGAATGTTAAAGAATACAAACTCAAATATTGAGGTAAGATGTTCCCATTCTCACTAAAACTTGATGTTATAATTTTTTCTTCCTATTTTGACAAATTGGTTATTAAGCTTTTACTTTTATTTAATGAAAATGCATTTTAGCATACATATTGTTGTTGTTGTTTTCTAATGGCGAGATTTGACGCTTAAGTCATTTTCTCTCTGGCTTCCCAGTACAAGCAAACAATGTCCTTAGAGTGTTGTGCAGTTGGATTTAAGGCTGGACAGACTTGAAGGTGGTGTTTGTCCATGATCAGGTCTGGGTCTTTGCATATGACACATCTGTCGGATTGGAAAACGTTTATTCTGTGGAGATGGTGAGCCAGACGGTCGTGTCCTGACATCAGTCTGAATTTTGCTACTGCTTCCTTGCGGCCTTTATATTTTATTTCTGTGTATAGCTCATCAATTTTTTCCCATGATTTCCCTCTGGCTGTTGCAATGTTTTCTTTCATGTTTTCCATTTGGAATGCTTTCTTAATTTCTTTGATCTTTCTGTGGAGGTTCGAATTGGGGTGGGTTGTTATCTGTATTTTGGTACCCTTTTTGGCAAGTCCATCAGCTATTTCACTGACAACTATTCCGATGTGTGAGGGTATCCACTGGAAGGCTATTAATTTATTTTGGTTGTTGAGGTATTTCAGAAGTTTACGGCATTCCAAGATGGTTTCATTTTCTGGTGTTTGGTTGGAGGTTATTGCTTGTATAGTGGCCTTAGAGTCTACCAGAATAACAGCTTTTGTAAACATTTTTGTTCGGAATAGGAGGTTCTGGAGTGCTACTTCTATGGCTTTTACTTCACCATCGAAGGCTGAATTGTTTATGCCTACTGCAACATATTGACTAAACAGATGAGAGTAGATTCCTGCGCCAGCATTTTCACTCTTGGTTTTGGAGCCATACATATTACATGATAACTTATGCATCATTTAAGTTAATTAATTATAAGACATATTTTAAAGAATGAAAGGATTTTTACCATAATATATATTTTTTTTGTCTAATGCCACCAGGTTGTCTTTTATGACATTTCTGGTTTTTTTCCCTGGCATTGGTGGAATTATAATCCATTTCTTAGGTTGGGACACCTGGAAGACAGAGTTACGTTACCCCAATGATATGATGGATGATAAATGATAATGGAGCGCCAGGAGAGTTCTTAACCTAAACTTAATCTATATTCCAGACCAGGGTAACCACATGAATAATTTCCTTTAAGGAAAAATTCCTATGGTTTGATCGGGAATCGAACCCGGGACCTCATGAACACTGACCACTAGCCCATGAGGCTGGTCAATTTTACCATAATATGACACATCAATGAAATTAAGTTGGTTTCTTATACTTTAATACATAGAGCTAATATGAGATGAGATGTAGGGAATCAATTCAATTTATAGTGGACAATCTTATTCAGCAAGAAGCAATTACATACATTTTTATTATTGAATTCAGTCTAATTGAACTGCATAATAAGGAGACTATTGTTGGATTATTAATTTATTTTATACTTAATTTCAGTGAACAATTGATAATCTTTGATTTTTTAAATCTGCATAAGGGCAAGAAAAATAAGATTAGGCATTTTTATAAACTTCCTTTATGTTTGGAACAAAATATGTTAAAACCTAACTGAAGTAGTCAAGTTTGATTTCAATTAGATTTTAAAAATGTGTAGTGTTAAACTTAAAAATCCAATATTAATTTTACAATTCAAAGAACCTTGCTTAATAAACCAGTAAGGAGACAATGATATTTTGTAAGGTTTGGCAGTTCCATTCCTAACATATGCAAGTGAAAACTGAACATTAAATAGAAATAAAAAAAAAAGAAGATAGAAATGGGAGAAATGCATTTCTTAAGAAGGATAGCACGACAAACTTTAAGAGATCATATCCGCAATAGCAATATTAGAGAAGAATTACAAATATACCGTGTGAATTAACAAATAAATTGAAAGACAATAAATTAAAATGGTTTCAACATATAAATCGAATGAAGACATCTATCAAAACAGGCTTTACAATATAATCCAACAGACTATTTAACTCATGCCCCAAATGGGAGTCAATGACCAATCACGTTTCAATTATTTCTGTTTTACAACCAATCAGAGTCGTGTTTCACTAAATATTTATCAGTGTTATAATTACCATATTAAAGAAAGCTCCTCCTTACAATATTGCGTTCCTTTGGCAATAAATAGTATGATCTCGTTGCAGTGATAAACAAAAGAAGCAGTAGAAGCGTACCTATCGTTTCTCATTTGTTTTCAAACATCGCCGTTTACATTAAATATATAAATATTTTAAAATAACTATAGTTAAATAATGATTTGTGAGTAAACATCTTAATTTTATTCGTTAAATAGTCCTAACAAATGCCACTCTTGATTTCCAAATTCTCTAGATAAATTCACTCCTCACTTCGTGAGTCGTGAATTTATCGATAATTTGGAAATCACTCGTGGCATTACTTATGATAAACATTCCATTGAATGACCCATAACCAGATGGAGGAATATGCTTGGAGTCAGCACAGGCTTACAGCCTAATTCAATGAATGAATGAGTCACTTCTTATCTTACCTCATTTTTTTTTTTTAAACATTGGGAACTGCAGTTTTCAAGAAGAGTTTTTCATATTTAAATAAGAATTACAGCCTAATCTTGAAGTTGAAGAATTTTATATTTATTCTTTTTGTTTTCTGTTGATAGTAGAGAAACTGAAACAATAGTTATTCCTCAATATGAATAAGACAGAATCAATTGAGAGCAGAATCTTCTTAATAACCAAGAACTTATTAAATTAATAATTAAATTTACCATTCCTGAACATTCTGAGATTATCCTCTTCTATCTCGGAACTGCCATAAATTGTGGAACCATCAATGAAAGAAGTGACTTGATTGATCTGGTCACGAGCTCCAAGTGAACAACCAACTCGGGAAGTTGGCATACTTCTGACAAATTCCATACAGCGCACTCCATACTGGCTGTAGAACCAATCATCTGGAGGCACAGCTATTGGCAAACAATCTGGATGCTGTGGGCACAAAAAAATTACAAAATAATGTGTTCTCTAATGAAAAACAGATTTGGTAGATTGAGGAAAAGTAAATCATTGAGAAAATGAAGATTTCAGCACAGCATGGTAATTACCTATTGTATAGTCCCTAGAAAGCAACACTAATTTTTTCCCCCTCATCTTTATGCTTCATTTGGTGAGAATCTCACTAATTTGATCAATGAATGTTCTCACAGAAAACTCAGCTCACCGGTGATAGGAAGTAATTAAGAAGAGACAGATGTCTTTGCATGCGGCCCTGTGTTCTTTCCAGTTTGTTGTGTACTATTTCACTATTGTTATGTTTAATTCCTCTACTTTTAGTTGCTGTCTTATTTCTGTGTTATGTTTTTTGTCTGTGAATATTCCAACTCCTATTAATTAAAATGAACCTCATAGTGTCACTTGCTTTAAATATTAAATACTTTATTCCACTTTAAATCTTTTTATATTTCCAAAATAAATTATAACCAGAATATTCTATTCTACTATTAGCTAACTTGTAATTATACTTATTTGATAATAATGTATAAAATAAAATAAGATTATTACATAATTCAATTTGACATTTTTACACTTCACCTCATAAGAAATAAATTTTTTTATGAGGTGAGATATAAAAATTCAATTACGAGTTGTTCAATCTAACTCAATTTATTAATTCAATTATGTAATCTTGATAATTTGCCTCACAGGGTCGTATGCAAATACATTACTCTCTACTCAAATTACTTCCAATCACTGGTGAGCTGAGATCGAATTAACGGCCGCCTTAACCGGTCATGAATGAATGTTGACGTTTTCGTAATATTGGCAACGAATTACCCTGAATTCTCAGCGATAAAACCACTTCCGTTATTTTCGTCTGCTATAGAGGAATGCATTTATGCTTGCATCCCGCAAATAATACCATATACAAACACGTCTGCGACGTGCAATATTACGCCGATTCTCCTGTTCTTCCAGTTGAATTCTTTGGTAGACTATCAAATTCCTCTTCTCTGCGTATACCGAAAACATGATCGAAGTCTTCAAGGTCCGACATCTTGGATAAGTTTCAAACTACATCGGTTACCATCGGTTCCCTTCGGGATTTTCACATAAGTTTATATCTTGAGCTACGATCTTAAGGTACCTTCTCAGGTAGCTTTACAATTATTACCGTGTGAATAGATTTCTGAGTAAGAAAAATGCGTTTGAATAAAACTTTATCAGCAGAGAACGCCTTTTACTGTCTAATGCATTCAAACATTCGACCCACAGTGTTGCTTCTCATTAGAATTTTTATTAAATAAAATAAGATTATTTACATTCACTTGAAAATATAGATGCAGATACTTACTGTACGTTCCAGTGGTTGGAAGTCACGACCACCATCCACACAACATTTTGGCACAGTTCCATTAAAACCTCTTGTTTGGGCTGATGCTACAGAACACATCAAGAAATATAACATTTTAATCTGTTCAGTATTGTAAATCAATGACATGCCAAATTTGTGAAGACTTTCTTGCTTCTAAAAAAAATATCTTACATTACCATCACTTGGTTCAAATTCCTAAGCTATCTTTCAGAAACTGGAGAAGTTTAATTACATTTTTATATTATTAGACACTTGGAATGAACAAAATGAAAGCCAACCCTTTATGTTTGACACCTTTATTAAATCTAACATTTGCTATATTTTTACATACACGTGGTACCAATAGAGAAATTTTATATCAAATTTACAATTCTAAATGCTGCCATTAAAATTTAAAAAAATGTTAATCACACACAAAATGTTGAATTATTCAGCAGTGATTTAACTGAATTTAATGATCATTAAATTATATAAAAGCACAGCTTATATAGTTTAAAAGGATTCTGTTGAATTTCTTCATAAATGAACATTTTCGTGTTGTGGAAAAACTCGCATCTCTTTTATCTTGAAGATTATTTTTTATAGGGAATATATGAAAATTAAGTACAAAAATATAATGATCTTGAAGTGTGAAATATGAGACTTATTTTTTTTTAATTCAATATTCTTACATTTAGAGAATGGATATAAAACTACATTAAGATAATTACTTACATGTAAGATCATGATCTAGAAATTGGCCCCACTGCATCACCATGTGAGTAATGGAGGTTAAATCGACATCTTTATCACTATGTACAACAGAGCTCACAGCACGAGCACTTGGGAGAGGACCTCCTGATACTGACATACGTATCCGCTCCAAACCTAAGCAATACATATAAATTAGGCTAATTTCTTACCTATAAGAAATGAAGCATGGAGAATAAAAAAAAGGGCTAACAGATTTATATTTAAGAAAAACTCACAGATACTATAGGACCCGGAGGGCCATACCAATGTGAAGGTCTCCATACATATATTTCCTTTTTTTAAAATTATTATTAATCCCTGTATAACATTCACCAATGGTTAATGTTATTCTCCCACCTCATTATTGATCTATCTAACTGAATCTGATAGAATTAGATAGTTTGAACTTTTATAGGAATAAATCACCATGAGGTTTAATTTAAGATAAAATCAAATGTTTCATACCTCTCCTCATAATTAATCTTCTAAGTAGATTGCGATTTCAAGACCATTGCAGTCCCATCCTCAGTACCATCTTGATGACTGATGTTATGTCGATCAGAAGACCACTGCTTCTTCCCTCTGGTGGTGGACCCATAAACTTCTGGATCAGGTTAGAATTCATGGAAATTTCGAAGTTCATAAGTTTTTTCTTTGTTTTTCTAAATGTGGATTTTTCCCCACACTGAGGGTTCCTTTTGTTTATCAATTTGTTTAATTAGACTAGCTTTTGATTCAATTAGATGTTTATCGGACCATGCATTAGCAGCCATTGCTGACTTTTCCATTTCTCCATTTATGACATTTCTAAGGTGTTCTTTCACCCTTGTTTTCAAATTTATTTTTATTTTTCCTATATAAATTTTGTCGCGATCCCTGCATTTGATCTGATGAATTCCTAATTTGTTTTCTTCTTCAATTTTTTTTCATTTTTATTGGTTTTAATTACCCTATTAAGGCTGTATTTATTCTTCGGTGCCAATCTTATATTAAACTTTTTGAAATTTTTTTTAAACTTGTGGTGTTTCAATGGATGGTAAGTGAATTTCTTGAATTTTATTTTTTCTGTTGTTTATTGTTGATTTAACATTTCTCACTGAAGGATAAATTATATTTGAAGAGAAAAATTTTTGCCTAGAGCGAGACTCGAACCCAGGACCTTTGGCTTGCCGGGCCAAATGCTCTACCAACTGAGCTACCAAGGTGAGTTGCGATCTAGACGCAAATTTTTCTCTTATATACATTGTAATTCCCTCGCGCCAAATGCTTTTGAAACCTTTGCTTCTATCTTTGCAAATGGCGGCTTCTTAGTTAGGAAGACATTTATTGGGAATTTAACATTACTTTATAAAGCTAGTAGGACTTCTATTGATGTTTTGCAGCTAACACAGTGTTTATTAGTAAGAATTTTCGACTGAGATGTGTATAAACCTTGTATAAAAGTTATTTGTGGATTATTAGTAAGAGGATCTGACTATCACTCTTATAATTTTAAAAGAGGCAATACATTTTGGAACAGTTTCACTTCTTTTCTTAGTCAATAAATTAGCTAATATTTAATTTTAGGAAGTTATATTTTGAGGTTATTTTAATTATATTATTTTTAGTCTGGACATCTTACCTCAATATTAATGTTGATTTGTTCTTGAACATGTTTCAAAACAATTCTGTTTTATCGTCAGCTTTCCCAGACAGAATTGTTTTGAAACACGTTCAAGAACAAATCAACATTAATATTGAGGTAAGATGTCCAGACTAAAAATAATATAAATAAATTAGCTATTTTTTTATTATCTTTCACACCTCAAGCAATGGATTAACTGTAATATTTCACCAAACACTTCTTTAAGTGGTGTGTCCTGTCAGATGTTGAGAGTTATCCGATGTAGCTACTGATAGGTATTAACTAGTACGTTATATCAAATCCTCAGGTCAGACAAAAAGTATCTTTACAAGGGTCATGTAACCATGCATTTTTTGAGGCCACTATTAAAAAATTATTTATTGTATATTTATTAAATACAACTGAAGAAATGTCCAACATATTTATAGTTAAATATGGGAAATAACATTATGAGGTTTTTAATTTGTAAATTAATGAGTCTTTTTTACGTCTTACCTCATATTTTATGTTTCTTTAAACACGGGAACTAGTTTTCAAGAGAAGGATCTCTCTCATTTTGAACCGACATTATGACTACTGGATTTTCCATCAATAACGTTGATATGTGGTGTTGATTTGATGAACCTTGAGATAAGGTCACGTTCATCAGGAATCTCAGAATTCATGGATCTAAATTTGTTCTTCTGAATATATATTTTCTCCCAAATTGTTAATTCTAAAGGTTTTTCCAAATGTTTTAAAAGTTGGGCTTCTTTTTCAATTTTATGATTCTCCAATAAACTATGTGCTGAAACTTTTAAAACTTTTTGAAAAACCTTAGAATTGACAATCTGGGAGAAGATATATATTCAGAAGAACAAAATTTTAGATCCATGAATTTTGAGATTCCTGATGAACGTGACCTCATCTCAAAGTTCATCAAATCAACTCCACATGGCAACATTATTGATGGAGATTCCAATGGTTCCAACGAAAAATCCGGTAGTCATAATGTCGGTTGAAAATGAGAGAGATCCTTCTCTTGAAAACTAGTTCCCATGTTTAAAGAGAACATCATAAATATGAGGTAAGATGTAAAAAATGACTCATTAATTTACGAATGTCCAATATATTGTTGACACTTACCATCTCTGTAATGAGGTGGTAAGAACCGATGAAGAGGCATCATGGAGGCTCCCCACCACGGATGTGCAGGATTATTACAACGTCCATCTGCAGTACGATAACGGGCCACTGGAGTCAGGACACCTGGGAGTCTGATCATCTCTAAGTGGGCACTGATCATGGAGTGCAGTATGCAGAAGTGAAATTGAAGGAAATTTGAGATTTTCCACAGCAGCACGACTCTCAGGATCCGAATTTAATCTGGAACAAAATATTGATCAAATTATGATTTATTTTAAAGCACAAGTGTAATTCTAAAATTGGCCAATCTCATAGTCCTGTAATCAGAGCTTCTGTTTACAGTTCATGAAGTTCTGAATTTTCTATGGCAACTTGATGACATTGGACTAAAATATTGTAAAATATTTTAATATCATAGAACCAAATTATGGCTAGACACGGTAAATTTGGAACGATTTAAAATAGTAACAGATACCTGTAGCAAAAACTCCAGCCAGACTGTATCCACATCTATTAGAGTGTCTCACATTTTGATTCCCAAAGACACAAATTTATTACTAAATTAGATTATTGCCAAAATAGTTTTCAACTGCCTATGCCAAATACTTTATATAAGAAATGCTGCTGTAGAAAGTTGTTGTGACTTTATCGATTATATTTTTAAGAGACTTTGAATTAGTTTTTGGATTGTTAATTAATTAATTAATTTGTTCATATTACATTACATTATTATTGATATGTAACGCTAGAAATTAAGCATACTCTAAATGAATGTAAATAATTAATTGTATTGTAACTAAAACCCTAACATACCTGAAAGTGAAGTAGGGTTCGCATTATTGGAAATTCATCAATGATGATGATCATAACAACAACGACAATGATGAAGATAACGATAATAATAATAATAATCCATCAATAGTAATTCTGCCCGAGGGCAGGTCTTTCACTGCAATCATAGCATTTTCATGCCATGCTCTGCAGCTTTACTAGGGAATTATAGGTGTGGTAGCTTTCTGTTGCTTTCCACAGATATATAATAATAATAATAATAATAATAATAATAATAAATAAATAATAATAATAATGATAATATAATATAATAAGATAATAATACTTTCAGAAAAAATTCCAAACATCAAAAGTTTTAATACAAGAATGTTGCTTATCACTAACGTTGTTCAAAATATATATATGATAATTATACGAAGAATTGGTCAAGACACTGCAAATATATAGGAATTCAAATAGAAGGTAATTATTACCTCCACCATTTACTATTCACAGATGACCAGGTGGTGATTTCTCAGGATCCAGATGATGCATCTTTCATGTTAAGGAAATTAGAGATAGAATAAAAAAAATGGGGATTACAGTTAAATTATAATAAAACAGAATATCTTTCATTGGATATAACAGATGAGCTAAAATGTAATTTAGGAAGAATACATAATCTTAAAATTTTTAAAAATATTTAGGATCTATTTTAGATAAAAGTGAGAATTCTACTACAGAAATTGAAAGAAGAATCATTGGTATGTCGAACTCAGTGCTTTGGAATAGAAATATAATATACGGAACAAAGAAAACTATATTTCAAGTTCTGTTACAAAGCATTTTATTATATGGGTCCGAAACCTGGACAATAAGTAGAAAACAAGCCAACAAGCTGTTAGCAGTAGAAATGGATTTTTGGAGACAATCGACAAGAATTTCAATAAGGGATAAGATCAGAAACAGCACAATAAGGGAAATTATGCAAGTTGAATAAACATATTAGGCAAAATAGGAGAAAAATTTTGAAATGGTATGGACACCTCATAAGAATGGAAGAAGAGAGAATACCAAAGAAGATCCTTCATTGGAAAGCTAATGGAAGAAATAGAAGAGGCAGGACCAGAGAATGATGGATGGATGGAGTGAAGAGAAGCATGGAAGCTGGAGATCTGAGGGAAGAAGATGCTTTAGACAGGAGCCTCTGGCGACAAATCACTTTGGGTTGAAGGAGAAACACTATTGTGGAATATTCCTAAATAAAAAAAATTATAATGAGAATAATAATATCATAATTTGTATTTTGTAGTCCATTATGTCAGTTCTCTGAAATTACCCACCTTATATTACATAGCGTTTGAAAGGGCTCTTCTTTGTCAAGAAGTAAACTCATAATAAATTTTCCATTTTTCTCATGGGATCTTATATTTTTCAGTGAGAAAGAATGCACATAGCTCATAAATAGATTTATTTTCCTTCTCGGCATTTTGTGCTTGTGATACATTTCTCTCAAATAAATGGTAGGATATAGAATATACAGATGCTTTATTTTATACTGTACATTGTATTTGCATTGTATAAAAAAGTTACTAAGATAATATATATTAAATAAAATAAAATTAGTATAAGTAAGAAAAGTAATGTGTATTTGATTGGACAAATAATAACTGTTTTCAGAATAATGATTTATAACCATAAATGGCCATTACATAGACGTGGACATACTCTGCATTTAAATTTTCTTGTCTAGGTTAGATTCCGACAACTAAGAAAATATGTGAAGATAACAAATATCTATGTAAAAGATACAATGAGCGGGAAATGCACACAGGCCCAGGGGCGGCTATTTAGGGAAAGCAGGTGACTTATTTGTAAACTTTATTTTCCTTAGCACGAATGGTGGTTTTTAGTAGAATATATATTGCTGTATTATTGTACGAGTGGGGACTCATTGTTGGGACAAAGAGCGCCCGCGCCACGTGGTGCTCATTTCTGGCCTCAGGCCAGCGCTTAAGTGACCGGAAGTTTTGTTTCCAGCTTGCTTCTACATCTGAGGGCGGAGCTTACCTCGATGTCGCCATGGACCAACGTGACGTCACCCGCTGACGTAACAAAATACTACAAGTGAAGTGGGAAGAGGAAAATGCTACCTGCATCATGTATGAAATTATCTCGTATTCAGATACTGTTGTGGCAGTTTAAATATGAATCCTGTTTATGATGATGTGTGTGTTTTATTGGAAACACTTTTTTCACGTTGGAAAGATGAATATAAAAAGGAAGTTTTAAATTGTGGGCGTCCTAATAAATCTCAACAAATATGTGGTATAAAAGAAGTTAAAACATTCAGGTAAATGCTACAATCTTAGTTTTTAAAACGGTCATGGTTTAAGAAATTTCCATGATTGTGCTCCTCATGGTTGTAAGTACATTACTAGTCAAAACTCAACAGAATTTTTTTTATCTTGCTTGCGTTTTAGTAATAAATTAAACTTTGGAATAGAGAGAGAACTTCTACTGCAGTTAACGAAGGCATACCCATTCCATTAAGATATCACTGACAAGTTTGCAGTCTTATAGGACCGGAGGATTGATTTGATGTACAATAAATACGAATAATTAAGGTAAGCAAGTATACAAATAATTTTTTGCGTGATAGTGCATTTTGTCGTACTTACCAGCAATGGCGACCGTTATTGAAAGTTCAACTTCCTACATTTTGGGGTTGCCAACCTAAATAACTATAGGGACTGTAATATTACATTTACATCCACGTGCGGGAAGTAAAAATATTGCCCTCTATGTATACTACTCGTACGTAAAATTAATATACAGAAAATACCCAAAATAAGTGTTAATATACATTATATGAAACAAATCACCACATTTTAAATTAACTTAACTTTATTTGAAACAATATAAAACAATAAGTATGTACTTGCGGCCATGTTATCAATAATTGTTCTCACGGCCTCCTGTAGTTTCAACTAATAAACATTGCCCACACTGTTAACGTTAGTCAATTGTTTATAATGAACGCAAATATTTCCAACAAAGATGTTATTATTTTACTATTACTATTTTGTAAACACCATTGCGCAAAAAATAATGTACAACGCACGTTTGTGAAGTGTTTTACAGAATCTCGCTACGCTCGGTTTTTAAACATTTTTCCTCGATTATGTAAAAACCACTTCCCAACCTCGCATTGTAATATACTATTTCATACTATAGCTCTTCGCCTAACTTCAAAGTCATGTATGCAACTAAGGGATCGAAAACTGTACACAAAGAGAGGCGCGCTCGTACTGAGTATCTAGATGCCCAGGCCGTTACTCCATAAAGTAAAATAAACAATTATTATTTTTTTGTTGAGGTGATGGTATTAGTTCCTGTGGAAACCACCATATTCTAATATATATATATATATATATATATATATACGTTTTCTACAGTTACAGGTGCAAGTAATGGACAGTGGGGGTTATTCGTGTGAAGCGTCATCTTCACACTTGATTTATACCACTTAAAAAAAATTACTAGTTTTTCTTATCTGGTATTTTTTTTCACCCATTCGTATTTACGCGCGCTACCTACCCTTGGCTTGAATTGCCGAACTTGAAGTGCTGGTAGAGTGGTATTATGAGGAATATGTAGGGTCGAAGATGAAACTATAATTTTTCGCCTCCAATATAGCTGCAATGTATACTCTTTAAACCCTATAAAATTGTAAATAGTTTAAAGAGAGAGATAAAAACCCTTTGTTCACTTCTATACTAATAATGATCTGATTATCATTCTGTTTTTATGGAAGTGAGCTGAATTTACCGGTGATGCCTTGGTATCCATAAACAACGGCATGTAGTTGCTCAACTTACTTCCCTTGGGAAGACAAATAACACTAGTCTGCATGATATCAGATGACTAAAAAATAATATGTTGTATTAGTTCACTTTTTTAGGCTGAATTCCATAACTGGTTCTGATTTTCCTTCTATCATGTAACAGTTTGTTCACAATGTACCTAATCTGTTTTCATATATTTATTGGTGAGAGCATAATAATGTTGCCAGAACGGGTCCTGAGTACTGTGGGAGAAAACATTGGTCAATTCAAGCCCTCTACATCCTTTAGTTTGGCACAACTGCTGCTGAGTTTGTTATTGGGTGAACTTTGGAAGGTTATGTCCCTCTCAAACACTTTTCATTATCAATCCTGTTTTTCATTTAATCTCTCTAGTGTGACTGCAAGTATGACAATGCCTACACGCAGGTGTGCGAACAATCCAAACGTTTTCTTCTATATTTGTGGAAAAGAAGGGATATTAACAGACTTCGTGAAAAAAAACTTACTATGCTTATTTTAAAGTGAAACTTTGCTGACCAGGATAAGGCGTGGGCGCTGAACAAAGTTTGCCACTATTGCGTTGTATAATTTCCTGCTTCCACCATCTACACATAAAAAATTAGGCTTGATGAAGCAATTTGTAAGGGCTCTACCAAAGGATGGGCCTTGCTTCAAGTACCTTTATAAGAAATTTCCGTTCATCACACAAGAAAAATTGAAAGCTGGAATTTTTGTTGGTCTGCAAATAAATAAACTGATGAAGGATGAATATTTTGAATAAACAATGAATATGAGATGAAAAGAAGCCTGTTACTGAAAACTTTCTAGGCAATAACAAAGATCCTAATTGCAAAGCAATTGTGGAAGATATATTGGAAATTTTCAAAAAGTTGAATTCTAACATGAGTGTGAAAGTTCACTTTCTATGTTTCCATATCGACTACTTCTCCAAAAATCTGAGACATTATAGTGAAGAGCAAGGTGAATGTTTTCACCAGAATATTAATGAGATGGAGAGGAGGTACTGTTGGATGTTGATGAGGGAGATTAAAAATGGAGGAATTTCAAGGAAGTCAAAGAAGAGAAGGTTTCAAAATTAATGGAACATCATTTACTTTCTGTTTTGTTACAAGGTAGTCAAGAAATTATTAGGACAATTCTTTACAGTATTTTTAACATGTATTTTTAACAAAAATTAATATTGTGTGAAATGTAGTTTGAATATATTTGTGCTTGTAGTTGCTAAAACATGAAAATATAAATTCTTATTTTGCACTAAAACCTGACGTGATTGACAAAAATGGAAATAATTTCTGGATTCAGTGTAAACAAATTATTTAAGAATATATATTTTAAATAAATCATCTGAGAAAAAGTTTAAAATGCATACTTGTGTAATTTACTTAATTAATAATGTAAAAATGCTACCTACTTAAAATTTTATTGAGTAACACAATACAATTTTATTGTATCACACTTATTTCTCACTTCGATAATTCAAATTTATAGTGATTGAATAGTTGTTACAATTATTAACATTGTTGAAATGGTGATTGAAAAATTGAAGATGTATAAAGCATCAGGTTCAGATGAGATCCCAGCAGAACTGATAAAATCAGGGGGAGAAAAATTGATGGACAAGATATGCTTGTTGCTTAGTATGATTTGGGAAAAAGAAGCTCTTCCAGATGAATGGAAAGAATCAATTATCGTACCAATTTATAAGAAAGGAGATAAACATGATTGCAACAACTACAAGGGCATCTCATTACTTTCAACTTCGTACAAAATTCTAACAAATATATTAGTAAGCAGACTTACTCCCTATATTGATGACATTCTAGGAGATCATCAATGTGCATTTAGAAGAAACAGGTCTACAACAGATCAGATTTTTAGTATAAGACAGATTTTAGAAAAGAAATGGTAATATAGTGGTACTGTACATCAACTATATGTAGACTTCAAGAAAGCATATGATTCAATTAAGAGGGAGAAGTTATATAGTATCCTGCTGGAGTTCGGAATTCCTAAAAAGTTAGTTAGACTTATACGAATGTGTCTAAATGGCACAAAGAGTAGGGTGCGTGTAGGCAAACAGTTTTCGGACACTTTCGAAATCCAGAATGGGTTGAAGCAAGGAGATGCACTATCTCCTCTACTATTTAATTTTGTACTAGAGCATGCCATTAAATCTTTAGAGAATGAGGAACGCTTACAACTGAATGGTATTAATAAACTGTTAGTTTATGCTGATGATGTAGTATTGTTGGCCGATAGTGAGGAGATACTAAAGGACAATACGCACACACTATTGAGTAACACTAAGACCTTAGGACTGGAAGTAAATATCAATAAAACTAAATATATGGTCACATGTAGAAATACATTATATAATGGAAATGGACAGCTAATGACAAATGAGGGAAATTTTGAGGAAGTGGCTGAATTCAAATACCTAGGAACAATAATCACAAATAGGAATGAGATGCACAAAGAAATTAAACATAGGCCCAATTCTGGAAATGCGTGTTATTATGCATTGCAGAGACTCTTGATGTCCCAACTCCTTTCAAAAAACGTTAAACTGAAAATATATAAAACTATTATTCTACCAGTTATACTATATGGGGGCGAAACATGGACTCTTACTTTAAGGGAGGAAAGAAGATTACAAGTATTTGAAAATAAAGTACTTAGGAAAATTTTTGAACCAAAGAGAGATGAACAGACAGCTGAATGGAGAAGATTACATAACAATGAACTACATGGTCTTTATAGGAAGCCAGATATAATAAGAACAGTTAAGTCTCGTAGACTGCGTTGGGCAGGACATGTTGTACGTATGGGGAATGAAAGACTTGCATGGAAGCTTCTTGTAGGAAAGCCAGAGGGAAAACGCCCAGTTGGTAGACCAAGAATGAGGTGGGAGAATAACATTAACTATGATTTGAGGGAAGTAGATTATACAGAGAATGATTGGAAAACATTAGCTCAGGATAGGGATGTATGGAGAGCTTATGTCCGCGCGGCCATGAACCTACGGGTTCGATAGTGCCAGTGAGTAAGTGAGTAAGTAAGCCACAAAATTCGGTTGATTTTCATTAGTATTTTTGTTATTTATTTCAATATGTTTCTCTACTTCATTTAACTCTTCGTTCATAACTTCAATTGAACTACCTCATATACTTTTTCATATCTATTTTTCGACTTTGCTATTAATATAAAATGAACCGCAGCATTCGCCGCTTCCTCTACAACACAATTAATCATATCTATAATAATTGATATTGCAGTGTGAAACTGTTTTTTAAAATGTCTGCCAGTAATTCACACAACAATAAACAATTGCAGTTGTTTTTATCAACATTTCCTTGTTATCAAACAATTGAATTCTTCAAACAAGATATAAATCCACACGAAATATAAAAATTAAACATATGTATTAGTGTAGGAATGAACAAAATTATATATGCAATTTGGGAAGTAGGCCTAAGTACATTACTAGTCTGGAACTTATTTGCTAGCCCACACTAAAGCTCGGGCTCAAACACGTCCTCGACAAGTAATGTACTACTTACTTCCCTTGTTGCGTACAAAACTAAGCTAAATAGGCCTACATTAATTTATCATAACCATATCGAATACATCGGTTGCTATGACAACGAAGAGGAAGCAAGGTCCTTGTGTGAGGCTAGTAAGAAGCTTTCCATAACAAGATGTTCTGTAGAATCAACCATCGTTTCAACACTGTTTCTAATCTCCTATTATATTCAATAAGTCCACCGCTGTGGTCTCGAAGTAGCGTTCTGCCTTGTCACGCAGCGGGCCCGGGTTCGATCCCCCGTCGGGGCAGTTTTTCTGGGTGAGGTTTTTATCGGGGTTTTTCCTCACCTGTAAGACAAATGTCAGGAAAACTTTAAGGCCCAAACGGTCCCCAAAATCATATGACCATCATCATCATCCTTATCATTTTCATCATCACCATCATCATCCTTCACCGGTATGGAAAGCAACGGGAAGCTACCACACCTACAATTCCCTAGTAAAGTTGCAAGCATAGCATGAAAATGCTATGATTGCAGTGAAGGACCTGCCTTCGCGCAGAATTACTGTGGATATTCAATAACATATTTGAAATAAAGTAAAGTATAAGTGACAGGATTCCTAACAGCCTCGATTCTTTAATGTTTTTTATTCTTCATTTCACTATATGAAATACTTGTGAGAGGAGTAGTTGTACTATTAGATTGCGTATTAACTCACTGGCACTATCGAACCCGTCGGTTCATGGCCGCGTGGACATAAGCTCTCCATACTTCCCTATCCTGAGCTAATGTTTTCCTATCATTCCCTGTATAATCTACTTCCCTCAGATCATAGTTAATGTTATTCTCCCACATCATTCTTGGTCTACCAACTGGGCGTTTTCCCTCTGGTTTTTCTACAAGAAGCTTCCATGCAGGTTTTCCTTCCCCATTCGTGTCACATGTCCCCATCTCAGTCTACGAGACTTAACTGTTCTTATTATATTGTCTATAAAGACCACGTAGTTTACTGTTTGTGTAGTCTTCTCCATTCACTTGTCTGTTTTATCTCTCTTTGGTCCAAAATTTTTCCTAAGAACTTTATTCTCATATACTCGTCATCTCCTTTCCTCCCTTAAAGTAAGAGTCCATGTTTCGCATCTATATAATATAACCGGTAGAATTATAGTTTTATATATTTTTCAGTTTAACGTTTTTTGAAAGGAGTTGGGACATCAAGAGTCTCTGTAATGCATAATAGCATGCATTTCTTAGAATTAAGCCTATGTTTAATTTCTTTGTGTATCTCATTTCTATCTATGATTATTGTTCTTAGGTATTTGAATTCAGCTACTTCCTCAAAATTTCCCTCATTTGATTAGATTGCGTATTACTATTTAATAATTTATATATAAATAGTCCACCGCTGTGGTCTCGAGGTAGCGTGCTGCCTTATCACGCAGCGGGCCCGGCTTCGATCCCCGGTCGGGGCAGTTTTTTCTGGGTGAGGTTTTTATCGGGGTTTTTCCTCACCTTTAAGACAAATGTCAGGAAAACTTTAAGGCCCAAACGGTCCCCGAAAATCATATGGCCATCATCATCATCCTTATCATCATCACCATCATCCTTCACCGGTGTGGAAAGCAACGGGAAGCTACCACACGTACACAATTCCCTAGTAAAGCTGCAAGCATAGCATGAAAATGCTATGATTGCAGTGAAGGACCTGCCTTCGGGCAGAATTACTATGGATGGATATATAAATAATCCGTTAATATAACTGTAGAAAAACTCATGACAATCAACTGTGTGCAGTACTTATATGTACTAAGCTCCTTAGTTCACTTTCACTTATTTTATGATATTTTTTTAAGGAAAATAAAGTATAGTAAAATAGCTTCACTACTAATTTAATTAGCGAATCGCTACGGGTAAAGGACCAAATTATTTTAAACCCAGCGTTCAGTTATGTCAATTATTTATTCAACGTTGTCATTGCTGTACCAAGCTTCTTAGTGTACATCGTTCACGGATGATATTTACCCCCGTAAGTGCAAGATCTCATGCCATCTAAAAACACACATTTTTAGGTTGTTCAGGAATGTTGAACGAGTGTTTTGATATAAGGAATCCACGGCCTGCGATTACTTAATACAGACTATTTAACTCATGCCCCAAATGGGAGTCATTGACCAATCACATTTCAATGAATTTTGATTTATAACCAATCAAAGTTTTTTTCACCTCGATTTTATCAGTTTAATTTTATCACTTTAAAATCAAGTTCCTCCTTTTTTAACATTCTGAATAGGTCAGACCATTATTTTGCAGTGACTGATTCTCTGAGAAATACGACTACCAGATTGTATATATAGTGCACGAATGTAAACAGATAGTGCTTGCGGTGATATAATAGAAAAACATTCGTAGTAATTGATGATACCACAATAAAAAGAAACCACTGTTTGCACTTTCTTAAACGTGTTGTTTCCCAGGAATTTACGTTCCAGAAAAATATAAATTACATCAAAGGACATCATAAATTAATTAATATGTTGGTTATAAACAGTTTGATGTGTTACAATTTTTCTCCACTAGGGTGCATTCTTAAAATATTGCGATTCTATTTGGCAATAAATATGATCTGGTTGCGGTGATGAACAAATTAAACATAACGTTTTTCATTTGTTTTAAAACATCGTCGTTTATATTAAATATATAATATTTTAAAATAGCTATATTTAAATAATGATTTTTGAGTAAACAGCTTAATTTTATTCGTTAAATAGTCCTAACAAATGCCACTCTTGATTTCCAAATTCTCATAAGTAATGTCACGAGTGATTTCCAATTTATCTAGAGAATTTGGAAATCAAGAGTGCCATTTGTTAGTACTATTTAACAAATAAAATTAAGCTGTTTACTCACAAAGCATTATTTAACTATAGTTATTTTAAAAATATTTATATATTTAATGTAAACGGCGATGTTTGAAAACAAATGAAAAACGATTGGTACGCTTCATTTGCTTCTTTTGTTTATCACTGCAACCAGATCATATTATTTATTGCCAAAGGATCGCAATGTTGTAAGAATGCACCCTAGTGGAGAAATTTATAACCTACATAATAGGTATTAATTAATTTATAATGTCCTGCGATGTAAATATGTCAATTTTATTTTTCTGCAACGTCATTTCCTGGAAAACAATTCGTTTAAGAAAGTGCAAACAGTGTTTTTTTTTGTATAATCAATTGCTACAAATGTTTTTATATTATCTCCCGCATGCACTATGAGCTGACATTCATGCACTATATATAACAATCTGGTAGCCGTATTTTTTTAGGGGGTCGGTCACTGCAAAATAATGCCATGACCTATTCAGAAATGTTAAAAAGGAGGTGCTCTCTTTAATATGATAAACTTTAGTTGACAAATTCGAGGCGAAACACGACTGTGATTGGCGGTAAATAAAAAATCATTGAAATGTGATTGACTCCCATTTGGGGCATGAGTTAAATAGTCTAGATAAATTCACTCGTGGCATTACTTATGATTAATGTTCCAAATAATTCAGGCTGTGACTTAGAGAGAGAAATAACCAAGATAATCAACTTACCAGGTTGTCGATCCAGATCCAGATATTCTTGGGATCTAACAAATCTGTCACAATAGCTCGTTTTAATTCCAACATCGCAGATTGCATTGCTGCCCGATAGAACTCCTCATTGATGAAACGGCCAGTTGAAAGACTCAGATGCGACTGTGAAGGATCGGAATCGATCGGTCTCATATATATCCTGTTTCAGGTCACTAAACAACTGTGCTGCTTCATCGGTGTTCTGTTGACGAACGTGACAATGTCAATCCGTGATTAGAATGTCTTTTCAATACGCTCCAAATCACTCTTTCTCGTCACGCGTCGTGAAGACAACCTGATCACGTCCACTAACAGGTCATCACTCGTTACTAATTCTAGCTTCCAGTCAGCTTACCGAATCACACCCAGGAAGACAACAACGATCTTCTGGGGAGAATATATGGCAACATGAAGAGGATATCATATATTTATCAGATTAACTAATTCTAATAAATCAGGGTAACAGAGTGGAACCCTTGATAGAGGTAGTCTACTCCAGGGAGTAGGCGCCCCTGCCCTTTTGTGAGCTCCAGGTCCCACTCGCCCAGTGGGTAGCACCTGGGTAGGACCCCGTCCACAGGGTTATGTGGGGAGAAGAGAAGTCCCCAAAGCCGTAGTGAAGGCAACTTCTCTAGGAGACGAACACTCCGAAATTGCAGTTCCCTGCCCTCCAGGAAGAAGGGTTTGGCTAGAGGCTGGTAACCTCTACTAGTAAAAAATAACTTACTCATAAACTTCAACAGAAGAAAAGCCGGATTGATTCTGTAAAGGGTGCACTAAGGAAGACAGAATCAAGAACACAGAGATAAGACAGGAACTTGAAATATTTGCAATAACGGATAAAATAGATACATGTAGACAAAAATGGAAGCAACACATAGACAGAATGAATGAAGATAGATATACAAAACAAATAAAATACAAACCTAAAGGCACCCGAGATGTGGGCAGACCTAGAAAGAGATGGGCTGAAGTCGCAACGGGTCAACAGACCTAATCCATGAATGTAGATGATGATGATGATTAACTAATTCTGTGGTGCGACAGACCTAAAAGGCCCTTGGACTACTGCTGCTGGTCTCACGTCCACATGTGTTAATCACAGAAGTGGACGATCGTCCAGCCAGTATAGGCGACATGTGTTCAGCATGTCGGGTTTCCAGCCGTTATAACTGGTTATCTCAAACTGGAGCCATAGCTTATTAGAGCCACACAAATCCCTCACAATGCTGGGTGGCACTGGTCCCCACTGGCCGAAATTTCATGAGAAAATTTCTTCTGCTATGATGACCCAAATCAGCGCAAATCCCGTAGCTCTGTTCCGAGGCATAATGCCTTAAACTGCTCGGATACGGCGCGGGACTATAAAGCAGATTACCCAAAATAAATATTGGACTAGCAATTTGAGGAGAAAGAAAAAAATTGTAATGTAAGCCCATGTTTTTCCTTTGCAGGGATTTAGGTGCTCTCCCCCTACAGGGAAGAATTTGAACCATACTAATTTAGTTACACTTGTTTTCGTATAGATGTCATTTTGAGTGGTCCGTGGTCAGCGTTCCGCCTCATACTGACATATAGGAAACCAAGGTAGTACTAGGACGGGAAAATTCGGTAAATTTTGCTTAGAGGCCTTTTCATTCAGGCTTAAGGATTTTTTACGAGCCTGAAAATCTTCAGACTCGGGACCCACGGCTTAAAGTCCCTCCCGGAGTACTTGCTCCTTAGATTTTTTCGTCCTAAAAAATCAATCGACCCCGGCCGGGTTTGAACCCGCGACCCTCGGGACCAGAGGCAAGGAGCATAACCACTAGTCCATCGCGGCCGACGAAGGAAAAAATAAGAAGCGAAAGAAATTTACTACAGTCGAGCCGTTCTAAAACCCGATTTTTGGCGGGACTGCTGCACGTGATTTACAAAACAAAGCAGCATTGTAAAGTCAGCACGGTATTGTGTCAGTGGCGGCTAGCGGATGAAAAAATAGGTGACACGATGACATATTTAAATATAGTATAACCCTAATGACTAACCTCAATATTTGTCGATTCAAAGAAACACATCATTAAATCGAAGAGTACACAGTCTTGCATTTTCATTTTGAGCAGCTGCAATTGTATTACGATTTTTTTTCTCGATAGTTTTCAACTGCAAATGTCACTTCAAATGCTCCTCGGAATCTTTATGCACGTGTCACATTTTGAAAGTCACAAAACCCTTCTTTATTCCAGACACCAAATTTATTACTAAACAAAACACATGGCCAACAAAGGAGTTTTTGTAATGTCACACTACTTCATAACCATGAGCAGTGTTCAAAAAATATTTTTTTAATAAAGATTGTATGACTTGACCGTACCATTGAACGAGCCTGGTGTAATGAGAAGTGATATGCTATTTGTGTTTTAAGAAATCAAAGTAATTTAGGTAAAAATTATATTTGCAGAGAGAAAATATATGCTCAGACTGGGAGGTTGAACCCAGGAGCTTTGGTTTTCAATGCCGCTGGGCTACAAAAAATGTTCAGCATTGAGTCAAACTAAAGGGAAATCTGAAATGTAGATACTATGGCGTCAATTGAAGGCAACGTACTAAACCAAAACACCTTTATTGTCCAATACAGATCCAATTAAAGCGCTGACGTGTTTCGCTAAATGTCTACTTCTTCACCCCTAGTGAGCATTTTAGAAGTCTAGAACCGGCTCTCTATGGTCTGGATATCCTTAATATCTGTTGACGTTGCGGTTGCCATAGCAACCGTGAGACGGCAAAAAACATCCAAAGTTGTTAAGGTACGTACACATATGCGCGCTGCGAACACGCGCGGCGCGCGCGCTGCTCGTGTTATGTTCGTCGAAATTATTAATTTCAACGAACCTCCTGCGATCCATAGGAAACCCACAAACCTTCAGTATACATTTTGCAGAGACATAGGCCTACACTTGGTCATTCCATGTCTCCTTATTCAATTATTTTCTTTTATCAAAACTATTTATTTTCTTCTGGATGGGATACTGAGGAATTTTTACCTGTATACCATATTAACATTGTCAAATAATTTCAAAACTACAATCACTTCAAAAATGTTTTTAACCAATTATTGAAATTTTATTTAAAAAAATTGAAAAATATGAAGGAATATTAAATTTTTACTAAAATATGAACATTTCGCCAAAATATTATGAAATATGAAAAAATATGTTGGTCTTATTTGATTCTATAGATTATAAAATGTAAAGATACTCTATGGAGCAACAAAAATTTTTATAGAACGCAAAAATAGTATTATAATATATTAATTTTAATATCAACATAAGTACAATTTACAAATGTAATACATTACAAAATTATGTATAGTACCAGTATTATTTTATTCTTTGGCATATTTCTCATTTGAGTGAATTTTTTAAGTAGATTGCTGTCGTTGTTTAAAAGGTCATGAATTTTTTCACAAGAATTTGTTAAATTATATTTCACACATAAAATAACTTTCAAAGTCTCAACACTCAATTGCGATTTTTTTTTATGTCCACACTTTATTTACCAAACAATGGTGGTCGAATCAACAATGTAAACTTTGATAAGCAGTTCTCAACAATGATTTATTATTAAAGTTTAACATTATAAAATTAACAAAAATAATATAAAACTCATATCCTGGCGAAATAGCTACATGGGCGCCGAAAACCGTATATTCCCTTTCCGTTCTCCCGCCGTTCCCTAGCTTGTCGTGCATTCTTTCCCAAAAATCGGGACTTTTTTTAAAATGCCGCGGGACGCGGGACAAATTGTTAAAAATCGGGACTGTCCCGCCAAAATCGGGACGTCTGGTCACCTTACACAATACGCTTATTACTGGTATGTGTTTATATATTCTATTGTTTTGTGATACTTCATACATAACATTATGAAATGAACGTGTTTAGTACACACGAAAAAAAAAAACATAACATTAAAAAAAAACAGGCATGCTGTAACAATATTGTGAAATCATTTTTTTTATTCCTTAGAGTAAAAAATATCGATAGACATCAACGTGCACACTGACCTGACGATCTTCACTATTTATTGTAGCGCCAAACCAACAATACTAAGTTATGTGTCAACAATATAACAATATTTTACTTTTCTCTCGCCGGTAGGAAGAAAGTAAAGTAATTATCTTCTTCCTGCATGTATCCGGAGATATATCCATTTTATCTCCTATTTCCCTCCAGGCATCTCCTTTCAATGATTTTTTAAAATGATCCTTATGTTGAGGATCCCACAATAATTGTTTGTTTCTATAAAGATCAATAAGTTTTAACATGTTTCCCTCTGACCACTCCATACTCAAATAATAATAAGGTGCGCGCCGAGAACAACGAACCTCTCAAGTACCCGTCCAAATCTAAACAGCGAACCATCAAAGTGTTCGTGGAAAAAACCGACAATGAGTGGATCGTGGTGCGCCGCATGTGCGCGGCGCGCGCGTGCACCTTGAAACTCCGTACAAATCTGACGAACATGGTGCGCGCGCGCGGCGCGCAAGTGTGTACGTACCTTTAAGTGTCCCAGATATAACCCATTAAATTTTAGTCAAGTTTTTTGTGGTAGGACGCTCTAGGGGACACAATGTGAACCATCAGCAGCCACTGTTCTTAAGAAGCTGACGTAAAATAGACATTCTTTTATCAGAGGAAGATAATTAATAAATAATAAAAAAAAATAATTGTACTGTTATATAATTAGAATATGGTCGAAGTGGCACTTCACTGACTTCACCTGAAAAGCCGCTACAGTATTGTGTGGTGGCGAATCAGTTGGAGTATTATTATAGTGTGGTGTTTTCTGTGTCATAATGCCGCGGAGGAGTCGGAAGACTATAAATTCGCAAACCAGAGAAACAATTCTTAACGTTAGAGATTATGTCGAAAAAGAACGTGAGAACCCTGGTAATAGTATACAAGGGTAGACTTGTAACATCCTCTGTAAATATGACGTGTGTCTGTTGTACCGTAACCTATTTTCTATTTCCCTATTTTTAATATTCTTATGTGTTCCTTGGTTCTAATTTTCAGGTTTTAGAAAAATCTGCAGTTGCTGCTCATGTTTGGTCGAAAAACACAATGTAAATTCTAACACTAAATTATTAAAACAGAAAATACAAAGGAACTCACCATTTGGGGGGGGGGAATTACATTCAGAAGAACAAAAGGAGAGTTATGAATTTCGAAATTCCTGCTGAACGTGACCTAGTTTGGAGGTTCTTCGACCAGCCGGAAGAGGGAGCTGATATCGACATCCAGGGATTACAACATAAAACTCACCAGTCTGGGTAAGCTGAACATGATATAGAAGATTATATCGAAACATGTAAAGTAAAGTATTCCGACTACAGGCCTCAGGAGGCCCTTGGGGTAGTGGGAGCTAAGGCTCCCACTTTTCTGGACAATCGGCACTTGATGTCAGCCGGGTTGTCAGCCCTGCGTGACAGCCGCCTTTACCCCCAGAACAAGCGTATGGTACTCATTTACATTAGAGGCTGAGTCGACCCCAGGGCCACAGTGCCGCCAGAGGGTTTGGGTCAGTTTAAAAATCCTTGACCTTCTGGCTTGTAGCGCGGTGCCTTAACCACTACGCTACGGCGTGTCCCTCGAAACATGTTCGAGAACAAATCAACATTAAAATGAGGAAAGATGTTTCCAGTCTCAAAAAAACTTGATTAAAAGAACTTCAAAATATTACTTCCTAAAATAAACCATTATTACATAACATGTTTCCATGATGTAAATCGATATGAAGTAGGTTTTCTGGTGGTGGTAGAAAATTCTGGGTATTCCTATAGTGTTGACCATACAGTGCATATTGTAGTGGAGAAATGATAGTAAATTTTAATGGAGAATTATTATTTACAAGTTATGTAACTTGAAATAACAAAGAGGAAGCAGTATTAAACAATTTGTTACGCTAAGAAGAACCTATTACATGCTTGGTCGGTGGGATTGTTCAGACAAAATATTGGCAGCTGTGCGAAAAGTAATATTCCCATCGTCTTTTTCCGGTCTAATGATTATTCGTATAAAATACAGGAATGATGTAGCTATACAGATTAAATGCAAAATTGGACGGCGTTATGCATCAACCGGCTAAGAGCCATTTAAAAATATATTTTGATGCCATCTGTTGAACTGGCTCATGAAGTAACGCACACTTTTAGCGCCAAATATTTAAATATAGCCTTATTATGAAAAATGTAAACGCCATCAGTCCTATCAGAGATTTTGTGTTTTTAAACAAACGGCTATTAACTAGATCTTCGTAAATACTAATCTAAATTTTGCATCATGCAGCTTAGCGCCAAATGTTCCCTCTCTTATATTGCTGATGCATAACTAAGCATTTGTGATTTTTTAATGTTATAATGACATCCAGAACTTAGATATTTTGAGATATTGTTTATAAGAACTGCCCTGAAAATGGAAAGGCATTTTTTGTCTCACTGCAAGTATGTAAGAGTTTATTTATTATGTGAATCATATATATTTCGTACATGAAGTCCATATATTCCTATTTTATAAGCATAAAGATAAAAACAAATCAGACGTTTGTCAATTCAGAGGTCATTGTAATAGGCGACGAACTTAGGAGATCCACACTGTTCAACAGTTTGTAAAATTCGTTCTCTTATTTTTTATATTTTTTTGTGAAATGAAAGGTGTATATTTTTTCTAAATTTGTTCTATGATAATTTTGATAGTATATATAAATTTCAATGTGAATAATTCATATTAAATAAATAATAGTTTAAAAAACTATAACAACACGCTTTATTAGAAAACCGAACTAAAAAATGAAACATAATTTTAATTTCCAATACGCTTGGGATAAAATTAAAGTGGTCAACATAAAAATCATCTCCAACACATCTAGAATAAAACTAGAGTTATCTACAAAAAAAATTATCATCAAAAGCGTGGGGTTCTTTTTATGGTTTTTACGTTTTCTTCTTAGAGACTTTACTTTTACCAATATCTGTTTATTATCAAATATACTAATTGATATAGAGCACCCCACGCTTTTGATGGTAAAATTAATTGTTTTTGTAGATAACTCTAGTTTTATTCTAGATGTGTTGGAGATGTTTTTTTGTTGGCCACTTTAATTTTATCCCAAGTGCGATGGAAATTAAAATTATTTTTAATTTTTTAGTTCGCTTTTCTAATAAAGCGTGTTGTTTTAGTTTTTTTAACTATTATTTATTTATGCGCTTTTTTCGTATATACTGTAACTGTATGAAACAATTGATTTTATTTCGAAAACATTATTCATTTAACACGCACATTTCATAATGTAATATGTATGAAGTATTACGATAAAATACAATATATATAAACACACATCTATAGTAATTATTGTATTGTGCAAACAAACACTACTAATATTATGATACAATATTTTACATCAACAGTGTACATGCATTACCTTGACGCTTGGCTGATTGATAATAATAAAATATCCCATACTAATACGCATCAACAGTGTAAATGCCCTCTTGCGGCGTTTAACAGATCGACGCAGAACGATTATGACATTCTCATTACGTCTAAGTGTATTATTGGAATATTGATGTTAAGATATATACAAATTGTTTTTACTCATACAGTACGAATCAGTATATACAATATTATTATATAAGTGATTATCAAGTCAGAAATAATTAAATAGCTCTTCTTAGAGTTTAAAATGTTAAAAAGAAAAAAAATACTTTAAACGCATTTTTTTCGGAGCTTACATAATGACGCAGAGCCGGTTGTTGCATAACGCCGTCCAATTAAACTATGTTATTGAAAAAATCTTTAACATATACATAAATGTGAAAGTTTTGTATAACAGTGTCTCCATATGCTATCATTTGATGCTCGGAGAATTTCCAGGACGATTGTCCACTTCCACATATCTATGATGTGGAATTTCAGGTGTTACGTGACGGAAGGCACGTAATGCGTTCTCTGAGATCAATGATAGATCTCACCTCTGCCTTGTAAACGATATCCTTAATAATGCCCCAGAGAAATAAGTCAGGGGGACGAGCAGACCATTCTGTCGGATGATTCTTAGGCAACTCATATCACATAACTAACTCACTGGCACTATCGAACCCGTAAATTCATGGCCGCGCGGATATAAGTTCTCCGTACATCCATATCCCGAGCTAATGTTTTCCAATCAATCACCAGCACTATCTACTTTCTTCAAATTATGGTCAATGGTATTCTCCCACCTCATTCTTGGCCTACCAACTGGGAGTTTTCCCTATGATTTTCCTACAAGAAGCTTCCATGCACGTCTTTCATTCCCCATTCGTGCCACATGTCCTGCCCAACGCAGTCAACGAGACTTAACTCTTCTCACTATAACTGGCTTCCTATAAAGACCATGTAGTTCACTGTTATGCAGTCTTCTCCATTCACCTGTCTGTTCATCTCTCTTTGGTTCAAAAAAAAATCCTAAGAACTTTATTCTTAGATACTCGTAATCTCCTTTCGTCCCTTAAAGTAAGAGTCCATGTTTCGCATCCATATAATATATTCTATTCTATAGTAATTCTGCCCGAGGGCAGGTCTTTTACTTACTTACTTACTCACTGGCACTATGAAACCCGTAGGTTCATGGCCGCGCGGACATAAGCTCTCCATATCCCTATCCTGAGTGAATGCTTTCCAATCATTCCCTATATAATCTACTGCAATCATTTTCATGCTATGCTTGCAGCTTTACTAAGGAATTATAGGTGTGGTAGCTTCCCGTTGCTTTCCACACCGGTGATGAATGATGATGATAATGATAAGGATGATAATGATGGCTGGATGATTTTCGGGGACCGTTGGGCCCTAAGCTTCCTAACATTTGTCTTATAGCTGAGGAAAAAACCCCGATAAAACCTCACCCAGGAGCCTGTTCCGACCGGGAATCGAATCCGGGCCCGCTGCGTGACAAGGCAACACGCTACCTCGATACCATAGTTTTATATCTTTTGAGCTTAACGTTTTTTTGACAGGATACATATCAGACAATATGAATAGAATTCAACTGTCTAAGAACACTGGCCAATGGATGTCTTTAGTGAATGTAGCATTGTTCCATAAACCATAGAGTTATTTAGTCCTATCCATTTCCATTTTGTTTTTTTTTTTTTTTTGTTTATATTATAGTTTCATTTATACTTTTGTATTCTTATTGAATTTTTTTGTTGCCATTAAATATTTAGATTTTTTAGGTACCTGTGTTAATATCTTCTTCTTCCATCCAATGTAGACAAGGGGTCTGTTCCTCTTCAATGTATTGCCTCAAGTGTATCTTTCCATCTTTCTTCGGGCTTCCAATATTTCTTTTCTCAGTTGGGAACGTATTTTTACTATTCTGTCGTTTGACTTTCTATTTATATGTGCATTCCACTTTTTTCCTTCTTTTGTTTATCCAATTTGAAATTTGTTCTATTTGTAAATTTTCTCTTGTCACTTCTAATATGATCTCTTAATGTTATGTTTTCTATTGTTCTCAGAACTTCCATTTCACATGCTTCCAGTAGGCGTCGAGTATCACTTGTTGCTGGTCTATTCTGCTGTATATGTACAAAGTGGCCTGGTTAATAGGCCTATCTGTATCTTATTACTAGTACTCTAACTTGTTCCCAGGTTTTATATTCATAACTAATGCCACGAGTGATTTCCAAATCACTGGTGAATTTATCTAGAGAATTTGGAAATCAAGAGTTGCATTTGTTAGGACTATTCATCGAATAAAATTAAGCTATTTACTCACAAATCATTATTTAAATATAGTTATTTTAACATGTTTATATATTTAATGTAAACGGCGATGTTTGAAAACAAATGAGAAACGTTTGTTATGTTTCATTTGTTCATCCACTGCAACCAGATCATATTATTTATTGCCAAATAGGATCGCAATATTATAAGAATGCACCCTAGTGGAGAAAAAATGAAACATATCAAACTGTTTATAACCAACATTATAGGTTATTAATTAATTTCTGATGTCCTATGATGTAAATATGTCAATTATATTTTTCTGGAACGTAAATACATTTTAGAAATTGCAAACAGTGGTTTCTTTTTATTACGGTATAATCAATTGCTACAATTTTTTTTCTATTAAGCGGTATCTGGTTTCATTCGTGCACTATATATACAATCTGGGAGCCACATGCATTCTAGGATTCTTACTCCTTATTATATAAATCGCAGGACATGTTGCACGTATGGGGAATGAAAAACTTGCATGGAAGCTTCTTGTAGGAAAGCCAGAGGGAAAACGCCCAGTTGGTAGACCAAGAATGAGGTGGGAGAATAACAAACTATGATTTGAGGGAAGTAGATTATACAGAGAATGATTGGAAAGCATTAGCTCAGGATAGGGATGTATGAAGAGCTTATGTCCGAGCGGCCATGAACCTACGGTTTCGATAGTGCCAGTGAGTAAGTAAGTAAGAAGTAAGTAAAGTAAGTAAGTAGTAAGTAATATATAAATCGCTATATTCAACGTATTTCTTAGAGTCAGTCACTGCAAAATAATGCTCTGACTGTTCAGAATATTAAAAAGGAGGAGCTTTCTTTAATATGATAGACGTAAGTTGATAAATATCGGGGTGAAACCAGACTGTGATTGGTTGTAAAACAAAATTCATTGAAACGTGATTGGTCATTGACTCCCATTTGGGGCATGAGTTAAGTAGTCTTATAAAATAACTATAGTATTTCAAAGTTATGTCTTAAACCCTATAATGGAGGACTCTGCAGATTGCTGCGTGCGGTCCGGAAGTGTGTAAATTAATCAGCCGTATCTTTATGGATAACGAATGAAAAGACGCGCTTTCACAATTATACGGTTCATTTTTCACAAAACCTTGTTGATGTTACGCCATCTTACAGCTTATTTACTAATATTTCACATTAAATAATAACAGACTATTATCTAAATTCATAGGCGTGAAGTGTTGCTCTGAATATCTTAACGAGAGGAATATTAAATATTTATATACATGTACACATTCTATAAATTGTATCATTGTTTTATTTTTAAACCAAAACTTCTACTCTGAGTTTCATTTTACGCTTTCTTAAGATGAACATTTTCTCTTAAAGATTTTAGTATCTCGGCCTTCAGACGATTTGAACACTCTGACTAAATCAGGTTTTGATTACACAAGGCCTTATTCAATACCTGATAACGTGGTAGCAGCCGAACAAGCGACAGGAATTCTGTGAGATTACACACACACACATACACAATAAACTAAAAAGAAAACGCTTTATACTGATTACGTAATTTTTTCCTCGATTCGACTTATACTGTAATGTGATTACTAAATTCTTAAAGAAAAAGCATATTAAGAATAATATTAAACACCCTGAGTTCATCTTATATAATATAAAAAAATACAATCAGTGTATAATTAGGACAAAATACGTTAAGATTAACAATAAAGGTTTATGTCATGCATGACTCATGGTAGTGATGGACATCGTAAAGAGTATTTTCTAAAATTATAAATATACTATGTCCACCGCTGTGGTCTCGAGGTAGCGTGCTACCTTGTCACGCAGCGGGTCCGGGTTCGATCCCCGGTCGGGGCAGTTTTTCTGGGTGAGGTTTTTATAGGGGTTTTTCCTCACCTGTAAGACAAATGTCAGGAAAACTTTAAGGCCCAAACGGTCCCCGAAATCATATGGCCATCATCATCCTTCACCGGTGTACCGCTGCGGTCTCGAGGTAGCGTGCTGCCTTGTCACGCAGCGGGCCCGAGATCGATCCCCAGTCGGGGCAGTTTTTCTGGGTGAGGTTTTTATCGGGGTTTTTCCTCACCTGTAAGACAAACGTCAGGAAAACTTTAAGGCCCAAACGGTCCCCGAAATCATATGGCCATTATCATCATCATCATCATCCTTCACCGGTGTGGAAAGCAACGGGAAGCTACCACACCTACAATTCCCTTGTAAAGCTGCATAGCATAGCATGAAAATGCTATGATTGCAGTGAAAGACCTGCCCTCGGGTAGAATTACTATGGATGGAAATATACTATTTTTCGGTATATACGAAGCGTTTAGCGTTGTAAGATAGGCTAGGGCACTCAACTTTTGTGCACTGAAAGATCTTATTTATGTAAAACCTATAGGCTTATATAAACTAAAATAATATACGAAATGCTAAAATCAGTTCCGAATAGCCTATAGCATGCTTAGCGTTTAGAATGTTGCAAATAGAACAAATATTTTGTAGACAGAATGATGATTATTAATAACACAATGGTCCATTATCAAGACATTCAAACTATCAAATTAATACTGTCTTATAAATCAACTTTCATGTGTTTTAAAATAGTTTTTTGCGCGATAGTGCGTTTTGTTATACTTATAGCAATGGCGACCATGATTGAAAGTTCAACTTCCTACATTTCGGGGTTGCCATCCTAAATAACTATACTGTAATAAAATAACTATACTGTAATATTACATATTACAAAACGCGTGTGGAAAGTAGAAACCACAGCCCTCTATGTATACTACATGCAATGTATATAGCCTACAAAAATTATCCAAAAGTTAGTGTCAATATACATTATACAAAACAAATCACTGCGTTTTAAACTTTATTTGAAACATTATAAAACAACAAAAATCAGCCGCGGTGGACTAGTGGTTATGCTCCTTGCCTCTGGTCCCGAGGGTCGCAGGTTCAAACCCGGCCGGGGTCGATGGATTTTTTTAGGATGGAAAAATCCAAGGAGCAAGTCCTCCGGGATGGACTTTAAGCCGTGGGTCCCGAGTCTGAAGATTTTCAGACTCGTAAAAGATCCTTAAGCCTGAATGAAAAGGCCTCCAAGCAAAATTTACCGAATTTTTCCGGCCTAGTACTACCTTGGTTTCCTAGATGTCAGTATGAGGCGGAACGCTGACCACGGACCACTCAAATGACATCTATACGAAAACAAGTGTAATCAAATTAGTATGGTTCAAATTCTTCCCTGTAGGGGGGGCGCCTAAATCTCTGTTAAAGGAAACATGGGCTTACAAGAGAAGAAGATAAAACAATAAAAACGTACTTGCCGCCATTGTATCACTAATTGATCTCACGGCCTCCTGTAGTTTCAACTAATAAACACTGCCCACACTGTTAACGTTAGTCAATTGTTTATAATGAACGCAACTATTTCCAATAAAGTTGTTATTATTTTACTATTATTTATTATTTTGAAAATACCATGGCGCAAAAAATAATGTAGGCCTACAACGCACGTTTGTGAAGTGTTTTACAGAATCTTGGAAATTAAAAACCTCGCTATCGCTCGGTTTTAAACATTTTCCTCGATTCTGTAAAAACCACTTCCCAACCTCTCATCGTAATATACTATTAAATGGCTTTTCAGTGAACAAATATAGTCCCAAATATTTAGTTCACTGGGAACACTTTTAAGATAATAGGGCATACTCAGAAAAAAAAATATTTCGATCACAGATCGCCTGTTAAAGACTTGGTAGCTAATTTTTATTGCCTTAAATGTATATATTAAAATGTACACAGAGTAAAATATTAAAACAAATATCTATCAGGTACCGTCGTTCTCAAGAAGGTTAATTTTTTTCAGCTTTGAAGAACTTAGTTGAGGACGACGACACCTGCCAGATATTTATATTAACAGTTTACTTTGTGACTATTTCCATCCATCCAACGGCTAATTGGCTCAAATTGGAGCTTTGGCCTCCCTTAACTATTCACATCAACCAAATTTTATTATGAATTTTGTCAGCATTGATTAAAATGGAGTGTGGGTGAATTACAGCGAAGATATCTAAAAAATGTAATTAAAACCTACTAAAATGAAGTATTTATATAATTTTTGTAATTTATTTAATTAACGATTTAAACCAAGTTTTAACGTTCTGATAGAGCGATAGAGACGACATACTGGTTGTTCTCACTGGCTCATGAGATAACATGTCGCTGTACAGTTCCTTTGTTATCTCACGCTGAATAGTTCAATTTGTATGTGTAAATGAGCTTACGTTATTCTTATTTCTTATGAGCAGGAAAAAAGATTTTAAGGTGTGAATTTTGATCGTAAAAGGGGGGTGAAGGTTCTGAAAATACATACAAAACGGTGCAAAAAATGTGCTTTTAAACAATTTATTGAATTAAGGTTTCAACCAGTTACATGAACTCCGTTTATATACTATGTATATATTTTGGAACAAATTTGTCTTCTTTATAGAGTCCATAAGGGATAAAATTCATAGTTCTTTAGTTTATTGCAATATTTACTTCGCAGATGGAACATCGAAGAACGGTGCAATCAGTTTTGATAAATTGCGTTTTGAATTCTGAAAATGCATACAACTTATCCTTCTTAACATTTGTCACGTTATTGTTGTGAAAACCCAGTTGTAATAATAATAAAAATACTAGTAAAACACAGTCAACAACAAGTCGGTAGATAGAAAACTTAAATCATTGCCAATACTAACTGAACTTATTTTGTTAGAGCAACACTGTTTGACATTTAAATTTGACTTCACAACTGCAGATTGTCCATTGTTGCTGGGATATAAATTACTGGAGGTTTATATAAATTATATTTTAATTATATTATTTTTGGTCTGGACATCTTACCTCAATATTAATGTTGATTCAACATTAATTTTTCAACATTAATATTGAGGTAAGATGTCCAGACCAAAAATAATATAATTAAAATAACCTCAAAATATAACTTCTTAAAATTAAATATTCTATTTTAATATTTATTTAATATTTTTGACTTCTTACTTAGATTTTAAAAAAGCTGTTCAAGAAAAAAAAATACATTTTTGTGTCCTATATTTTAAAAACGCATAAAAAAAGAGGGGAAAAGGGGAGAAATGAAGTAATCTCAAGAAAATGTGCAACAAATTGTGTTTATTTCGCTTCATTTCATCCCCCCAAATACATATATTGAACTATTGGTATGAAAACAGCTAATTTTTCGAAAGGTGCTGCACCTCAAAATCTTTTCCCTACTTATTAAATTTATTATTATTATTTTATTATTATTATTATTATTATTAATATTAATATTATTATGACAATGCTACAGAAATGAAGGAAATAATAATAGATCTAACCTCGAAACCCGCCATTATAGAAACGTTTTGGCGAACCCCTTTGGGGTTCACGAACCACAGGTTGGGAAACGATGCTCTAGAGTACAATAACATTTACTCATAGGAAAAAATAAAGTATGTATACATTCTGCTTTGAACTTAAGAAAAAAACAGTACTCTAAATAAATAAAAAACTACACGTTTTTGTTATTCCACATAATCAAGGTTCATATAATTATTACTTTCATAAATGTGACCACTTTTTCTACGGAACATAGCAGAAAGTAGCCTTGGCATTTTGACCACCAGTGTTTGTATTAATATTCTTTCATCGCACGCTACTTGTAAAGTCGCTCTCAGAACGCATGGAACTGCTACACCACCTGCTCTGGTCTTTCTAACTCATTTCAGAATTTCTGTACAGGTAATAAATCCAGTGATTGTAGGACCCAGGCCATTTTTGGTTGGTATTCTCTTTTTTGCGTTTCAGGTAATTCTGGAAGAAATGAAAATAATGCTTTGGATCATTATCCTACTGCATTATGAAGCATTTGCCAATAATTCGCAATCTCGATGGTATGACAAGATGTCCAGCCACTGGATCTTCGGCTCTGACGTTTAGTTTGTACGAGGGGTAAAAAGAAAACTCGCCCTCTACCGACAATAAGGGAATAGTTCAAGTGTGAGTAAACGTCTACCACAACCAATTACTGCTCTTGATGCCGCTAAAACTCGCTAGTAAGGTTTGAAATTGCTAAGATGTTGTCAGCTGTATTTCTGCTAACCGTATACATAAAGCGGCTCCTCCCACTGAATATCCATATCGGAAACGCTGTCGTGAAAATAATTTATTTGTTTACCTCTATACTTAAAATTGTTAGTAATTTTTGTTAGAGTCATTGGGGGTTGAATTGGCAGAGCCGGAGATCCAGCGGCATTTTTATAAGATGTTTTGGTACACTTTCTTGACCATTATGCTATTGTTCTTGGACTAGATCTTCAGAATATTATGAGGTACAGGGAATACTACGGGTGTATGAATAAATAAAAACTCTCGTATCAGGGACTGTATTCAAGTCGAATTTTTCGTCAAAATTCCGATTGAGGGTCTTTCCACTTTTCAGCGGTTGCCCTTTTACCAGCCGGCTGCTGGCCCTTCACATCAACATGTGTCAATCACAGAGGTAAATGATCAACAGCCAGTGTAGGGGTGACATGTGGTTAGCATGTCGAGTACCCCAGCCGTTATAGCTGGTTCCTCAACCTGGAGCCGCTACTTATTGTAGCTACCCAATTGCCTCACGATGCTGGGTGGGCACCGGTCCCATACTGGCCGAAATACCATGAGAAAATTCTCATCCCCATGGAGACTCGAACCAGCGCAAGTCCCGTAGCTCTGCGCCAAGGCTTCCTACCTTAACCGCTCGGCTACGGCGGGGACTCGTCAAAATTAAGTGCAGAATATTAGGCTATGTATAAGTGTAATCGTACTAGCTGTAAAATGGAATCAATGAATACAAAGAAGTAAAATTCAAATATATGTTTTTCTGTAAACTCAATCTCACTTTGGAATTGGAGTGAATGTTTAGCGAATAATACAACATCAGAAGCTAAAAATAATTATAATGTTTAATTTTTTACCAAATGTGAGATTATGTATTCCGATCTTATTTCCGGGCGATTTGTTAAGCCGGCTGGATAGTTATAAATAGCATATCTTTACTGTTAAATCTCTTTGGGCTTGGGAAAAATTATTAACAGATGATTGTATGAGAAATAACTAATAAAAATAATGTAGATTCGTTAATACAACATTTAATATTTTTTTTAGAGCAACAGAACTAACGTTTTTGATCATTTTTGAAGTAGTTTTCTTTTGACATGTCTTGCTGTACCATATCGATCGTACATTGTTGAATCGATATCCTTGTCAAATAAGTTAATTTGCGGAGATATCTCTCATTACGAATTTTAAATGTGAGGTTATGTATTCCGAGCTTACTTCCGGGCGATTTCTAAGCCGGCTGTATAGTTATAAATAGCATAATTATCTTTACTGTTAAATCTCTTTGGGCTTGGAAAAATCAATAACAGACGATTGTATGAGAAATAACTATTAACAATAATGCAGATTTATTATACAGCATTAATACATTTTTTAGAGTAACAGAATTAACCGTTTTATTTTATTTTTTTGGTAATTTTTGAAGTTGTTTTCTTTTGGCATTTCTTGCTGTACCATATCGACCGTACATTGTTCAATTGATATCCTTTTCAAATAAGTTAATTTTCGGAGATATCTCTTATTACGAACAGGAAGAGGCACGATTATCGGTCTATGAGTTAAATAGTCATAAGTAATGCCACGAGTGATTTCCAAATTATCGATAAATTCACGACTCACGAAGTGAATTTATCTAGAGAATTTGGAAATCAAGAGTGGCATTTGTTAGGACTATTTAACGAATAAAATTAAGCTCTTTACTCACAAATCATTATTTAACTATAGTTATTTTAAAATATTTATATATTTAATGTAAACAGCGATGTTTGAAAACAAATGAGAAACGATTGGTACGCTTCATCTGCTTCTTTTGTTTATCACTGCAACCAGATCATACTATTTATTGCCAAAGGAACGCAATATTGTAAGAATGCTCTCTAGTGGAGAAAAAATGAAACACATCAAACTGTATATTAATTCATTTCTTATGTCGTATGATGTAAATGTGACAATTATATTTTTCTGGATTATTACGTGGGAAAAAACACATTTAAGAAAATGCAAACAGTGGTTTCTTTTTTTGGTGGTATAATCAATTGCTACAAATGTTTTTATGTTAACTCCTGCAAGCGCTATGTGTTGACATTCATGCACTATATATACAATCGTAGCCGTATTTCTTATGAAGTCAGTCACTGCAAAATAATGGTCAGACCTGTTCAGAATATTAAAAAGGAGGAGCTTTCTTGAATATAGTAAATTTGATATTGATAAATATTTGGTGAAACACGACTGTGACTGTTTGTAAAACAGAAATCATTGAAACGTGATTGGTCATTGACTCTCATTTGGGGCATGAGTTAAATAGTCATTTTAATTTTATGACTAATACCTGAACCGAATTTTATTAATGCTTATAATGAAGTACTTATCAAAGTTCAGTGGATATCATTATATAGTATTAGAAACAGTGGTGGGTGTACGAATATACAAAAAAAACTCCTGTATCCGGGACTGGTTTCTCGTATAAGTTCTCGTCGAAATTCAGTGCATAATATTAGCGAATGTGGCACAACTGTTGCCATACTTGTACGTGATTAAATTCTCTCAGTTTGATTAAAAAAACCCTAACCTAACGAAATAAATTGTATACATATTATTCAATGAACTGTAAGCTAATCTGGTGTACATTACCACACCCATTTTTTTCACATAACGAAATAAATTGTGTATATATTATTAAATAGATTGCAAACTAATATGATGTACACTAATTTGTCCTCGTCTAATTTATCGCCTGTAAATCTGTGATATGATCCACGATCATCAAATCTCAGACTAGAATATTATGTGGTACAAGGACTTAGTGATTAAATTGTATTGTATTGTAAGCCCATGTTTTTCCTTTACAGAGATTTAGGCGCTCTCCCCCTACAGGGAAGAATTTGAACCATACTAATTTAGTTACACTTGTTTTCGTATAAATGTCATTTTGAGTGGTCCGTGGTCAGTGTTCCGCCTCATCTGTGCTGTTATCCTCCCTCGGCTTACTTACTTACTCACTGGCACTATCGAACCCGTAGGTTCATGGCCGCGCGGACATAAGCTCTCCATACATCCCTATCCTGAGCTAATGCTTTCCAATCATTCCCTGTATAATCTACTTCCCTCAAATCATAGTTAATATTGTTCTCCCACCTCATTCTTGGTCTACCAACTGGGCGTTTTCCCTTCTGGCTTTCCTACAAGAAGCTTCCATGCATGTCTTTCATTCCCCATACGCGCAACATGTCCCTGCCCATCGCAGCCTACGAGACTTAACTGTTCTTATAATATCTGGCTTCCTACACAGACCATGTAGTTCATTGTTATGTAGTCTTCTCCATTCACCTGTCTGTTCGTCTCTCTTTGGTCCAAAAATTTTCCTAAGTACTTTATTCTCAAATACTCGTAATCTCCTTTCCTCCCTTAAAGTAAGAGTCCATGTTTCGCACCCATATAATATAACTGGTAGAATAATAGTTTTATATATTTTCAGCTTAACGTTTTTTTGAAAGGAGTTGGGACATCAAAAGTCTCTGCAATGCATAATAGCATGCATTTCCAGAATTGAGCCTATGTTTAATTTCTTTGTGCATCTCATTCCTATTTGTGATTATTGTTCTAGGTATTTGAATTCAGCCACTTCCTCAAAATTTCCCTCATTTGTCATTAGCTGTCCATTTCCATTATATATTGAATTTCTACGTGTGACCATATATTTAGTTTTACTGATATTTACTTCCAGTCCTAATTTCTTAGTGTTACTCAATAGTGTGTGCGTGTTGGCTTTTAGTATCTCCTTGCTATCGGCCAGTAGTACTACATCATCAGCATAAACTAACAGCTTATTGATACCATTCAGTTGTAAGCCTTCCTCATTCTCTAAAGATTTAATGGCATGCTCTAGTACAAAATTAAATAGTAGAGGAGATAGTGCATCTCCTTGCTTCAACCCATTCTGGATTACAAAAGTGTCTGAAAACTGTTTGCCTACACGCACCCTACTCTTTGAGCCATTTAGACACATTCGTATAAGTCTAACTAACTTTTTAGGAATTCCGAACTCCGGCAGGATACTATATAACTTCTCCCTCTTAATTGAATAATATGCTTTTTTGAAGTCTACATATAGTTGATGTGCAGTACCATTATATTCCCATTTCTTTTCTAAAATCTGTCTTATACTAAAAATCTGATCTGTTGTAGACCTGTTTCTTCTAAATGCACATTGATGATCTCCTAGAATGTCATCAATATAGGGAGTAAGTCTGCTTACTAATATATTTGTTAAAATTTTGTACGAAGTTGAAAATAATGAGATGCCCCTGTAGTTGTTGCAATCAGTTTTATCTCCTTTCTTATAAATTGGTAAGATAATTGATTCCTTCCATTCATCTGGAAGAGCTTCTTTTTCCCAAATCATACTAAGCAACCAACGTATTTTGTCCATCAATTTTTCTCCCCCTGATTTTATCAGTTCTGCTGGGATCTCATCTGAACCTGATGCTTTATACATCTTCAATTTTTCAATTGCCATTTCAACCTCTAATGCACTTGGCTCTGCGACTAGCATTTCTGCTGTCTGTAACTTATCCTCCTCAATGTCTTGTTCTGTATGTACATTTAATAGCTGATTAAAGTAACTTTTCCATCTTTTAATATACTCTTAGAATCTGCAATCATATCCCCAATTTCATTCCGAATTATGTTTGTTCTAGCCTGAAACCCTTTCTTCTCTATACTAATTCCCTGGTATAATTCTCTAATGTTCCTATTTTTTGCGTTCATTTCAAGATCATTAATCTTCTCTCTCAAATATTCCCTCTTTTTACTTTTTAGTAACTTGGTGGTTTCCCGCCTAACACTACCCAATTGCTCTAAATTTACCTCATTTGGCTCGTGTAAGCATTTCATTTTTGCTAGCTTTCTTTTCTTTACAATGTCGGCACATTCCTCATCAAACAATTTCTTGTTTTCCTCTTTTTTAAACAACCAATGCTTTCTGATGCTGACAATTTAATAGTATCTCTTATAGCCTCCCATTCTTTATTTATATCAGTTTCTTCTTCGTTTGCCACATTGTCATCTGAAGATTCTAATACTTCAAATCTATTAGCAATTTTCATTTGGTATTCTTGCCGCATTTCATCATTTTTCAAGTTTTTTAATTCATATTTTTCAGAATCATCTTTAGCATTTGTTCCTCTCATAAGCGATAGCCGTTGTCTGATTTTCACTCTGACCAGATGATGATCCGAATTGCAGTCTGTCCCTCTAACTGATCGAACATCGATGATGCTACTGTGCCAGCGTTTATCCACTAATACATGATCTATCTGGTTCCGAGTTTCTCCATCTGGGGACGTCCAGGTGTATTTATGTATATCCTTATGCTGAAATGTTGTGCTCTTAACAATGAGATTCTTTGATGTAGCAAATGTGACTAATCTAACCCCGTTGTCCTCCCTCGACAGTTAGATTAATGAACTATGCCAATTTCCTTCCTCTTTGTGTCTACTCCCACTCTCCTTCCTACTCTGCCAGGTAAAATAAAGCTATTATTATTATTATTATTATTATTATTATTATTATTATTATTATTATTACCCCTCCCTTTGCTCTGTTTGTAGTGCGCAACTTCCCCTCTACCACGGAACTCTCAAATAGTCCAAACACGTGGTAAGCTGTATCATTCGATCATACATTTTTCTTTCGAACAGTTGGCTAACGTCTGAAGGACGTGAGCTCCAGGAGAGCTACGTGTTTTGAGTTTGGTCCGGCAAGCCATGGTAGGGTACCCTAGGCAGGACTAAAATGGTATGCATGGATGTTTGAGTGTATAAAGATTGTCTCTTTTATTATTATGGTTTTTCTTTAATTTTGGAACGATCAAGTACTATCTATGTTTAATATATTTTCTTTTTTCAACTTCAGACGTACAATTGAAACATTAAATCTTATTTTAAGTAAACAAGAATGCCTAATTATTATATTTGCTAGCTATGCTACAGCTGTCTTGTATTATTCCTGTTTACGAGCTTTCTCAAGATTATATTAGCCCCCCTTCCCCGTCTAGCTTTCATGGTTGAAAATAATATACTGAGTTTAACTACGAATCATAAATTACTACAGCGTATTTCAGGAATTATTATTAATTAACATATGTTTATGAATCTAAATAGGGAAGATGAATCAATATTTGCCTCTGATGGGCCCGGGCAAAGAATTATAACTAGCACTGATAGTTATGAGCTGGATGCTACTATTAGTGTAATAAAATATATGAGTAAATCCTCTAAAGGCAGTGCAGAATGCTAGCTGAGCGTTGGTTTTTCCAAGAAGAAGTTAGGGCTCCGCGCCTGTGCACAACTTTTCATTCATATTTAGTACGTACTTTATTTTTCATATAAATCCGTGCTACTACTTTTAACCAGCATATGACTGAATTGTGTACGGAACTGTCAATGATAGGAACATTGTTCTTAGGCAAATTCCTATTTTACGGGAAGTAACACTGAATACACGATAATATTGCACCAATAATTAGGAACTTCCTTAATTTCTTATATATTTATGACAAAAATTATACATGGGCCTACCTAATCAGACGTTTAAGCTTTTTCCATGATGTCGATAGATATCCTTTATTTACCGTATAATTTCATTAGGAGCAGAATTTATGCACCATGCTGACTCACTTGTAAATTCCGATGTTATTTTCACCACATCCTCAATGGCTAACGTGGGATATTTTTCACTGAACTGTTGAGAAGTCCTCAACGGTCCATAGGAGTGGAAGAGGCAGCCCTCCATTTGGGGTTCATACAACTGGGGCTATGATGTCTAGCCTTAAGATGGCAATCCCAACGAACATTTCACTCTGCGGAACGCCAGTAACGTAACCAGAGGATATATTATTTCTAAAAGTCTCATAGATAATGGAAACATGATTGTCTCAACGTTAACAACCTTGACTAGAAACAGGAACAAATATTTAGGCAGAAACAACACTTAATTACAAACCAAAAGGAGACAGGAATGTTGGTAGACCGAAAAAGAGATGGATTCAACTTTTCGAATAAATCTATGAGATCGGAAGAAGCCACATGGGCTTAATTCGTGATTATTGAATAATAATATAATAATAATAATAATAATAATAATAATAATAATAATAATAATAATAACAAGTCATAGGTGAAGCATTTAGACTCAGAAGTAAAAAGGAAATAAAAATATATACAGACATTCATAGTGATATTAGAAAACGAAGGTTAAAATTTTATGGCAGTATTAAACGAATGAACTCAAATAGGCTTACAAAACAGATAATGGAATTCTACGAGAACAGAAGTAAAGCTCCAGTGGATACTATGAAGTGGATTGATGAAGTCAAAAAGGACTTAAAATTAGCAGGAATTACTAAAGAAGATATCCCAAACAGAGATATATTTAGAATTAAGGTGAATAAGTGGCAAGTTGACCAAGAGAACAAACCGAAGAAAAAAACTGGAACAACTTGGGCAGATGATAGAAAACAAGCTCATAGCAAAAGAATGAAAGAAATTTGGGCTCATAGGAAACGCCTCTAAGTACTTTGCGTAGTCCTAGATGGGCTCATCCGCAATAAAAAATAATAATAATAATAATAATAATAATAATAATAATAATAATAATAATAATAATAACAATAATAATAATGATGATAATGACGTACTGGCATGGAGTATTAATTGCTATATAATTATCATATCAACTTTTTTGTTAAATGTTACAGAAAATTTCCAATTAACATATATTTACTTTTCTAAGATATCACAAAAATGTGGATTTCTCTTTAGGAGGAGTTCAAATGATCCAGGAGACATTGTTCTTTTCAAAAAAGATAATAGAAAAGGCTTATTCATGGACGCTTCCACTGCGTTTTGTATGCATGTCACACCTTCCTCAAGTTGTCCTTTTGATAGCAACATTTCTCCATTGCGTAGAAGTTCACAAAAATTCAGTTCACCAGCAATTTCTAGATTCTTCAATCTTTCTTTTTCTTCCTTAGCCAATTTTCTCTTCCTCTTCAATTCGTCTTTGAAATCTGGTTGGTTTCTCCGTTTTCTATCAAAATATATGCAATATCCAACAAAAATGACGGAAAGAACACCCATAAAAACTGTCGCAATGCCATTAATCGTTAGTTTGGTCACTGACTCATAGAATTTCGCGGGGGCATTGTCCAATGGAATGTCGTCCAATGGGATTTTCTCCAATGGTTCGATGTCTACCGGGGCTGTTACCTCTACTGCATTTTCATTGCACGACATAATTAACAAATCTGATAATGGACACCAATAATTTACTCCAAATTCTAAGTCATTGATGCTCTCACTTATAATTTAGTAGCTCTAAATTATCACTGAAACAGCAATTCTTATAACTGCATCGTGTTACGTTGCTTGGAAAGGGTGTGGTGACGTAATCCATTCTTTGAATATTCGCATAGCCAATAACAAAAAACCCAAACTACCTGTGGCATATTGTCACTATTCATCATCATCATAGTACATTCACGAATTTAGGCCATTTGTTTACCTGTTTCGGCCTCAAGAGAAACACCATCCAAAAGTCTTTTGAGTGGACGTCCTGGTCTTCTTCTTCCTGCAGGTTGATATCTTAACATTTGTTTGGGTATTCTGTGATCTTCCATTCGATGAACATGTTGCATCCATCTTGACTTATAATCAGAAATTTTGTTTTCTAAGATTCCATGTGTAATTCTTCTAAGATGTCTTCATTTTTTTTTGTGATCTAGTAGTGTGTATCCTGCAGTCCTCCGAAGATATCTCATTTCAGCAGATCTAAGTCTCTGTATATCCTTCTGTTTCAACGTCCATACTTCGCTACCATAACAAAAGAGTTGGAAGAGCCAGTGTTTTATACACTTTCAGTCTTGAATGCTTTTGGACTAACTGTGGCTTGAAGATAGAATTTATTAACCCTAAAATTCTTAAAAATTTAGATTTTTTGCATTTACATCCTTTTCTTCTTCATATGAGATATTGCATCCTAGATATGTAAAATTATTCACCTGCTCCAAAATTTTATTGTCCAGTACAATTTTACTTCTGACAGGATCTACACCTTGAAATGCCATATTTTTTTTGTTTTTTCTGTAGATATCTTTAATCCATATTCTTCTGTAATTTTGTTAAGTTCATACAGACGTTTCTGTATATTATCTTCGGAATTTGCTATTATTATTTGGTCATCTGCAAACAATATGGTGTTTAATTTTCTATTTTCTGATATTCTTATTCCAAATTTATATTTTTTGTTCCAGCAACATATAAATATTGTCACTATTAGTCATTAAAAATATCTCTGCAGGCGGAAGAATTACGAAGCTCTGTTTGTTGCTACACGTGACGTCATATACGGCAGTGTTCACTGTCAGCGTCCCACGTCTCATTCCCCTCTGCATTCTAGATAGCAGAGTGTCACGCGTTCTATTCCTGCATAAACACGACTGTATCGCCCTCCGTCAACAACTGCGCTTACTCCTTGAACGGGTAATAGTTCTGGAATGGATTTCCATGCAACGCAACTCATACTAGTTAACACGATGGTGTTCTAAGAATTTTGGTTTAAAAATGGTACTTATTGAAGAACTACGGGTAATTTGGACCCCTGTTTTGAATTTGTTGTTTTTCTTATTTTAATTAAGAGATTTGAATTATGTTTAATTACAGTGATTATCATTAGTGTTGTAACTATGAAATAGCATTGTTTTTATTCAAATGTGAAAACATCTTGATAATTTATAAACATTTTTACATTACAAGAAAGGTCCACTTTAATCTCCATATTCCGGTAAAGTGGACCCCAGAGTCCGCCTTAGCTTTTAGTATATTTTTAAGTTTATTTTCTCTATTAATTTATACAGACAGGCACAGATTCATCTGAAAATATTTATGACTGATCTTAATTAAAGAGCGTTGATATTTATTTAATATTTTGAAAGATTATTGTTGATTATAACATTCACACGTCATTCAACTGCAGAAAGCGACTGCCTTTGGGTTTAGTAAAATTACAAGGATATTAAATAAAATTAATTAAATGAATGGTTTTTTACAGATAAACATCCTCATTGATGAAATATATGTATTCATGTAAAGTGGACCCAGGTCCTGGTGGAGGGTCCACATTAACCGAATTCCTTTGTTATGTTTAATTATTTTATACAGCCACCATGTCACATAATATCAAACCAAACCCGTCAGTATATTAAAACAGTATCTACATAATATAACATATTTAGGAGTTTTTTCAACATTTATAATATCAATAGCAGAAATTAAGAACTGATTCCATCCATCAATTGTAATCCTGCCCGAGGGCAAGTCTTTCACTGCAACCATAGCATTTTCATGCTATGCTTTGCAGCTTTACTAGGGAATTATAGGTATGATAGTTTCTCGTTTCTTTCGACACCGGTGAAGGATGATGATGATGATAATGAGAAGGATGATGATGATGGCCGGATGATTTTCTGGGACCGATGGGCCCTAAGCTTCCCGACATTTGTCTTACAGATGAGGAAAAACCCCGAAAAAACCTCACCTAGGAAACTGTCCCGACCGGGAATCGAACCCGGGCCCGCTGTATGACAAGCAGCACGCTACCTCGAGACCACAGCGGTGGACAAGAATTGATTCTTAGCTTGAAAAACTTTTAAAGTAGTCATTTTCATAAATATCACAAATAAACCCTTCTTCGCATAAAGAATGAAAGGTACTGGCCTTGAACCCGTCAAAGTTGATGAGGGGAAGAAGTTAAAATATTTTCTGTTCGAGGGCAGCACCAATTAAAGAAGATATTAACAGGATCCACTCAAACAGAAGGGTCCACATTACCCGAACTCCCAATATATTAAATTAAATACAAATTTGTCTTGGGCTAATTATTATAATAAATATAATAATTATTCATAAAAATATATGTATATTTAACTTATTTCCTAATAATCCCTGTTTATTGCTTGTTCAATTGTTTAATTTATTTTGTAAAAAACTCGCCCAAGAGAAATGTATCTTTTGGGATAAATGCACAGTGCCTCACTCATATACACACACACTCACACATTCGAACACAGAGATACATGGACACCTAACATAAGCTCTCCATACAACCTTATCCTGATTTTTTTCCAATCATTCCCTGTATAATTCATCTCCCTTAAATCCTGATAAATATTATTCTCCTACTTCATTCTTGGTCTACTTACTGAGCGCTTTCTCTCTGGGTTTCCTATCGAAAGTTTCCATGTCCCTCTTTCATTCCCATTAGTGACACATGTCCTCCCTATTGCAGTCTACGAGACCTACATTACATCTGGCTTCCAATAAAGTCATGTAACATACTGTCATGTAATTTCTCTATTTACCTGTCCGTCTCTCTTTAGCCCAACATTTTTTCTAAGAACTTCATTCTCAAATACTGTACTCGTAACCTTTTCTCCTCTCTTAAAGATACCATGTTTCCATCCATACAATATAATTGGAAGAATAACCATTTCATATATTTTGGTTTAACATATTTTGAGAGGAAGAATGTGTGTTGGCTTTTAGCATTTCTTCGCTATCGCCTTATAATACATCAGCATACAATAGCTGATTAATACCATTTAGTTGTACGCCTTCATTATCCTCCAAGTATCTGATTGAATAACAGAGAAGATTGTGCATTTCTTTGCATTAACTCATTTTGAATTAACAAAAAAAAAATACCCGAAAATTATTTGTTTACTTGCTCCCAAATGATTTAGGTATTACCCGTTTAAGGAGTAAGCGCAATGGTTGACGGAGGGCACTGCAGTCGTGTTTATGCAGAGATAGAACACGTGACACTGCTATCTATGAGTGCAGAGGGGAATGGGACGTGGGGCGCTGACAGTGTACACTACCTTATATGACGTCACGTGTAGCAACAAACACAGCTTCGTGATTCCTCCGCCTGCAGAGATATTTTGAATGACTAATACTATACTGGTTTCGGCTTTAGTTTATGTTGTAATGTATACAGAAACACGTGGTTAAGTGTGATTTCATTGCCCACGTGAACCTAATGACAACGTTGTCCAGCGGTGTAGGTGAAAACATAGTTCCCTAATCAATCTACATTTTATATAATAAAACTACTGTATATGGACACAATTATCGCAAAAATAATAAAGTAATAAAATACAATATAACATATGAAAAAATGACAATGGTGAACAGTACGTATAGGCCTACATTTATATGAATTTAAATATAACACCATTTCACGCAGATGAAGAGGGGTATTCAGTTATTTAAACATGGTGGCTTCTGTTGAATACATTAAATATCAGATGGCGCGTAAAATAGTACCATCGCTCCACCAATCACAGATGCCTGCGGAAGGATATTACCCGTTTAAGGAGTAAGCGCAGTTGTTGACGGAGGGCACTGCAGTCGTGTTTATGCAGGAATAGAACACGTGACACTGCTATCTATGAGTGCAGAGGGGAATGGGACGTGGGATGCTGACAGTGAACACTGCCTTATATGACGTCACGTGTAGCAACAAACAGAGCTTCGTAATTCTTCCGCCTGCAGAGATATTTTGAATGACTAATACCTTTTGTGACTTTGTTTACAGTACAACATACATTAAGGCCGAATACGGTATAGCTGTCCAGCCCAGGGTGCGAGTTCGGGTCTCTGCTCAACCATATGGGGTTCGTGGTGCACGAATCGGAGCTACAAGAGGGGTTTCTCGGGGATTTTTCCGATTTCCCCTCCCAAAAACTTCATTGCACATTTCTCATACTTATGTGATCCATTACTTTTTATTTGTCACAGTAGTGGTGCGACAGGCCTGGTCAGGCGGTAACCTTGCATATCACACACTTTTAATAACATTCGCTTCAACTCATCCTGACATTGCTCTGTACATGAGCATAGAGGGACATCAAAAATATATTAAAAATAATTAGATCTTATGTGACTTTAGATGTTAAAACAGCTATAAAAATAACAAACTTACTGTTCCATAAGTTTAGACGTGGCTTGAAGAGATGCATAACCAAATTTTGCCAATCTCTTTGCTTCGAAACTCTGACTGTTGAAAGCAGCTACATAGCGCGCAGGATTGTCCTTCTGTAGCCACATCCCTACAAATTTTGAACACACCAATTTAATTTATTCAAATAATAACAAAGTTAATAATATATTTACATATTTCCTTAAAAATAATTAAATTGACTTAAATGTTTAAATATAAAATAATAAAATATGTTAATTTTTTAATATAACAGATTTAATAACAATTAATACTCAATATACGGTATATAATATAATGAAATTGTTAATTTTTAAAATAACTGTCATTTTATAATGCAAACATTTGATGCTAAAAATTCTAAAATGTCAAAAGTAAAATATGTTGGATTTTTTAATAAACGGATTTAATAACTAATTAGGCTAATGTGAAATTATATATGTCCATGTAATTATAATAAAATAATTTATTTTTTGAAATGAAAGTCAATTTCCAATAAAAAAACTGACGCATTAAATCTATATATTAATACGTGAAGAAAAAACTTAGTACCCCCTTTTAAGCAGATTGCGCGCACGGAGGAGTGTGATATTTGGCATAATTATAGTTCATATACAGTAGAGAAAGAGCGCAGAAAAATACAATTTATGTATGTGTTACAAATAAATTAAATTAAAATTAAATTAATTGTCTCTAAGGAATTTATGTGTATTAATCATTCATTTGTGTACTCATTCATTTGTTTACTTCATACTGAAAGTGTATTGTTGTAAAAAATAAAATTGTGCAGCAGCAATGCGAATTGACTTACTCTCGCGTATTTATTATTAGTGATTTAAAAAAGTGGGTACATTTTATTATTTAGATTTAGATTAAACCCTGTCTAATCTTGGTTTCAGTAATTTCATTACATTTTTCTTATATTTAGATATTCGCACCTACTTCCATTACGCCTCGACATAGAACATTGACGGGGGTCAGGGTGAGAGACAAGGAAGAAGGGATATATATTCCCATAATACACATAATAATAGGCCAAATGCAAATTTAAATAGTATAAATAGTTTATAGATTTAGATATCTTCACATTTTTGTTTTAGAATCTATTTATTTTTATTTTATTAGTTTTGATTTAATACCTACCTATTTGAAAGAGTCTTGGTTCTTGAACGTTTACGAGCTCGTTCATTTTTTGCAAACCATATTCTGTAGCCTCCACTACATAACTACGTGTAAGCGGTGGATCATAATTTTGCTTGTGTGCAGCACTAACCAGATCTTCAGGTAATATCGCCATCGTTAACAACACACTGAAATAAACATGTAACTGTAAACTTGATAATAACGGGAAGTTATTTGCTAGAGATTTGAAAATGTAGGCGCACCACAATACAAGATATGCATACAAATAAATTGCAGGTAATTAAAAAAGTATAAGCGATATTTAAAACTTCATTCACGTGTTCAAAATATATCCAAAGGATTTGAAAGAGGATTCGACTGATATTGATCTAGTTAAGAATTGAAATCATTTGTTTAGAATTTATTCACTCACTGAGCTTCCAAAATTATTTTTTAAAGTTATGTTTTTGACACTAGGGCTAGGATTTTTATGTACTAAAAGGTAAGATTGCAACGTAGTATAATGAGAAGTTAGACTTATGACGTTATGACTGTCTTTTATTTTGGTGTCACCTACAAACAATTGAATAGTATAATGAGAAGTTAAGACTTCTGTCTTTTATTTCGGTTTCACACACAAACAGCTGAATAGTATAATGACTGAATAGTATAAGACTTCTGACTGGGGTTTATTTTTGTTTCACACACAAACAGTTGAATAATATATACTATTTGTATTGCAACCTTGCCTTTTATTACATGAAAATCCTCATCACGTTTAAGCGCCTAAATTTATATTCTGGTACGGTTTTAGCACATTTTTTAACTACTATGAACATAATTAAAATTACATATAATTTTTAACATTCAAAATTTTCTTTAATTTCAATATTTTAAGCTCTTAAATGTAGGCCTATACTCTGATACTCATATATACATATAATATACACTAATTTACGAAATTAGTAACATTAGGATATACTTTAGATTTTTATCAAATATTTTTTCGTTTAAAAATAGTTATGAAAAATACGAAAAGCTAACTAAACTAATCAAACGTTTATACAAATCTTCGGGAATGTTTCACGTATAAAAAAACATGCAAAAACAACATTCACATATAGGCCTGCTAATTAAAACTATTTATGTAATATGGAATTAAATGAAATTTTGTAAAACTTTTTAGAAGTACTGTTATATGCCAGATGTAATATTCTATAAATATGTGACTTTTGGCGTTGGATTAATAGTGTTTGACACGTTAAAGCATGACATTAGAATTTAACAAAACATTCGAACTGTCACTTGGTTGCGCAATGCATAACAAAGTCCAATTTGCGATTCTAAACATGTTTGTAAATAAATAAGTTGCAGTATTTGATTATCCTAATTTCGGACAAAGTTGCCCCCTTTAAGGAAATTATTTGTTGAATTTTTTAGACACAGAACGACGTCCTACTATGGCACCAAGACATATAGCACACGTACTATAAGGATACCATAGTTATGCAGATGAATGTTGAGAAAACTGACCGAACCGGCAAACCACACTTGAACAAGTGTTGTACTTGCAAGACAAGTTCTTCCATGGGACCTGCCTCATCGCTGTGATAATGACCTTTATTTCCTCCAACCTCTTGCTAAAATATCTGTCATGTTCCATCTCCTTTTTTCTACTGAATTTCTTTCCTTTAACTCAACACCGTTTTATTTTACAATTTCATCAAACTTCATAGTAGCGAACTCATAAACGCAGAAATATTCACGAGTCGACATCGTCAGTTTTACTTTCACATTGAACATAGTTTATAACATTAAACGATTCGGCTATCCTTTAGAATTATTTATTCTTGATTTTCAGTTTATTGTTGTGAATTATAACTCCTTCTTGTGTATTTAGTAACATTTTTAAATATTTTAAAATATTTCAAACAATTTTTATAACTTTATTTTAGAATGTTTAAGTATTTATTCAAATACGCAAAACAATATAACAATACAATGTAATATAATATAAACAAAAAAGTGCACAAGTAACTATATAACCAGCGATAAACCCACGACTATATCGATAACACAGCATCTGCGTCGATAACAACTGATTTATGTCCGAATTTAACAAACATTTAAAAAAAGCGTTTTCATGGGATCCCCCCTAGGTTAGAGTAATTGAATTAGGTTAAGTGTGAGTTAGTTAGTTAGTTAGTTAGCTTTTAGGTTCGTTACATTTTAAATGTGTCAAAATACATAAAAAATAACCTCAACCAGAGTGGTCATGACAGGAAATAGTCCCCATCAGCGATAACCCTCTTCATAAATCTATGGCAAGGAGCGATAACCTACTTGGCAACGAAAATAATCGATATGTGGTTCTATGGTGCGTTATCGCTGCTTGCATGTATCCTCAGCTCTTTGAACTGATGAGCTTAGATTGTACGTATAATCACACGATAAAATGTTGTCATGTATATAGTTCTGTAAAACGCCTATTAAAAATTACAAAAAATATATCATTTTCTTCTAAAATATATTGTATAAATGTTTCGTTATTTTTATATATTGTACTTTTTATTATGTAAACTAATTAATTCACTGACACTATCGTACCCATGGGTTCATGGCCGCGGGGATTTAAGTTCTCAATAGATCCCTATCCTGGGCTTATGGGAAACCAGATATAAGAACAGTTACATCTCGTAAACTGCGATGGACAGGACATGTGGCGCGAATGGGGAATGAAAGAGGGACATGGAAATTTCTGCAGGAAAACCAGAGGGAAAGCGCCCAGTAGGTAGACCAAGATTGAATGGGAGAATAATATTAACCATAATTTGAGGGAAGTAGATTATAAATGGGACGATTGGAAAATATTACTCAGGATATGCATGTATGAAGAGTTTTATGTCCACACGGCCAGAAACCTATAGGTTTGAAAGAGTCAGTAAGTTAATTATAAGCACACATGGGCATATAAATAATCAGAATGACTTTTTACGAATTAAATATGTTTTACTAAGTGTTGCAATTTATTTGTAACTAACACTTTATCATAAGTAATGCCACGAGTGATTTCCAATTTATCTAGAGAATTTGGAAATCAAGAGTGGCATTTTTTAGAACTATTTAACGAATAAAATTAAGTTGTTTACTCACAAATCATTATTTAAATATAGTTATTTTCAAATATTTATATATTTAATGTAAACGGCGATGTTTGAAAACTAAAGGAGAAATGTTTGTTATGTTTCACTTGTTCATCACTGCAACCAGATCATATTATTTATTGCCAAAGGACTGCAATATTATAAGAATTCACCCTATTGGAGAAAAAATGAAATACATCAAACTGTATATTAATTAATTTCTGATGTCCTATGATGTAAATATGTCAATTAGGCCTATACTTTTCTGGAACGTTATTACCTGGGAAATAATACATTTAAGAAAGTGCAAACAGTGGTTTACTTTTTTTTTTTTGCGGTACAATCAATTACTACAAATGTTTTTATATTATATCCCGCAAGCACTATCTGTTTACATTCGTGCACTATAGATACAATCTGGTAGCTGTATTTCTTAGAGAGTCAGTCAATGCAAAATAATGCTCTGGCCTATTCAGAATGTTAAAAAGGAGGAGCTTTCTTTAATATGATATACTTATTTGATAAATTCCAGGTGATACACGACTGTGATTGGTTGTAAATCAAAATTGATTGAAACGCGATTGGTCATTGACTCCCATTTTGGGCACGAGTTAAATAGTCTATCCAAATTGGAGTATTTTCTCTATCACCAAGTTATTATTGAAAATGATATGAATGATTGTTGAGATTTATAGGTTTCTCGAGAATACCGATTTCTTCTTCTTCTTCTTCGGCGTTCCCCCACTTATAGGTTTGCCGTCTTCAGTTTCCATTTATCTCTATCATTCCAATCTTACTCTTCCATATTCCTATCATCCATTATAGTTCTGACATAGGTTTTCCATTTCCATCTTGGTCTGCCACGTTTATTTCTTCCAGGGGGTGACCATTGATATATATTTTTTGGCCATCTTTTATTTTCCATTCTTTGTACATGGCCATACCATTTAAGCGTTTGATTTTCAATCCTCTTAACAACCGATGTGGTGACATTCATTTCTCTCAAAAGCAATTCATTTTCTATTTTTATCCTGTCTTGTTTTTTTGGAGGCTTCTTCTAAAATAATCAAATTCAACTGTTCTAATTATATTTTTTTGTACTTCCGTCAAAGATCAAGTTTCACTTCCATATGACAAAATATTCTGTATTATACCGATTTCTTAACTCCTCAAAATGTCACGAACAAATAAATTTACTTCCTCTTTCTTTACTCATATGTATATTATACTATTTCAATATATAAATATAGGCATACTAAATTGTTTCGATTTTTGTTTCCGATAACTTGCAGGAAGATTCTAAAATGTAATAGGTAAAACTCATGCCCCAAATGGGAGTCAATGACCAATCGCGTTTCAATGAATTTTGATATACAACTAATCACAGTCGTGTTTCACCTGGAATTTATCAAATAAGTTCCATCATATTAAATAAAGTCCCTCCTTTTTTAACAATCTAAATAGGCTAGAGCATTATTTTGCAGTGACCGACTCTCTAAGAAATACGGCTACCAGATTGTATAAACAGTGCACGAATGTAAACAGATAGTGCTTGAGGGATATATTATAAAACATTTATAACAATCGATTTACCACAAAAAAAACACTGTTTGCAATTTCTTAAACGTATTATTTCCCAGATAATAACGTTCCAGGAAAATATAATTGACATATTTACATCATAGGACAACAGAAATTAATTAATATACAGTTTGATGTGTTTCATTTTTTCTCCATTAGGGTCCATTCTTAAAATATTGCGATCCTTTGGCAATAAATAATATGATCTGGTTGCAGAGATGAACAAATGAACAAGTGAAACATTACAAACGTTTCTCATTCGTTTTCAAACATCGCCGTTTACATTAAATATATACATATTTTAAAATAACTATATTTAAATAATGATTTGTGAGTAAATAGCTTAATTTTGTTAACAAATGCCGCTCTTTATTTCCAAATTCTCTATATAAATCACTCTTGGTAGTACTTAATTCATTCTCAAAATAACTAATAATATCATTAAAATACAATAGGCCTATATACTAACAATGTGCTTCAATTATAAATTAAATATCACGATTTAAGAATTTTGTTTATTTAGGAATTTAAACCGTGGATCCCGAGTCTGAAGATTTTCAGGCTCGTAAAAGAACCTTAAGCCCGAATAAAAGGCATCTAAGCAAAATTTACCGACGTCAACGTCCTAGTGATATCTTAGTTGCCTGTTAGAGTTTTATTGAGTCGGTATGTTGACCGCATTCCATTCATGATAGCTATGGGCAAATAAGGCAATTAAGAATTAACTTGGTCTAGAAGTTCTAACAAAAGACAGGCTACGGCTCAACAATGGGTTATGCTATTAATAATATAATATATGCCGTTGTTGCAAAACACTGTTGAAATTAACCGGATGATCCGCTTCTTACCAGAAATATCTTAGAGTAAACATTACATAAGAACTACGCGGTATTCTGTAGTTTAGGTAATACATTTTCTGACGAAGAAACTGGGTTCAATATTTAGGCATACCTCAAAAAAACCAAAAAAATTCTGACATCATCTTGTATTTTGTAAGCCCTTGTTTCCCTCAACGAGATTTAGGCGCTCTCCCCTAGAGGGAAGAAATTGAAACATTCTAATTTAGTTACACCTGCCTTCAAATAGATGTCATTGGAGTGGACCGTGGTAAGCGTTCCCCCTCATACTGTCATCAAGGAAACCAAGGTATTACTAGGACGGGAAAATTCCGTAAATTTTGCTTAGAAGCCTTTTCATTCAGGCTTAAGGATCTTTTACGAGCCTGAAAATCTTCACACTCGGGACCCACGGCTTAAAGTGCCTCCCGGAGGACTTGCTCCTTGGATTTTTCCATCCTAAAAATCCATCGACCCGGCCGGGTTTGAACCCGCGAACCCTCGGGACAAGAGGCAAGGAGCATAACCTCTAGTCCACAGCGGCCGATAAATACATTTAAATTGCCTTTTCGTTTCATAAACTGCGTATAAAGGAAACTGCATAACGGATTCTGCAGAAAATATGAATGGGGCTATTTACATTAGTAGTTCTAGTCAACTAATAACTGGTTAGAAACAAACTTCAAATAAGCCTAGTTCACAATCACCTGTTACCTCTCTCTTTTCTCTGAGTTAGTTTAACCTCCTCCTTAGTAGGTATTTTTACGTGCTCCATGCCTCCCGGGCCTGTAACGAAATTATTTTTAATTCTGGATCACATAGGCCTACATTATTTTGAACACGTATTATTATTATTATTATTATTGAATCTCCAAAAGAAAATATTACAGTGGTATGGCCATGTCAAAAGAATGCCAGAGCAAAGATTGCCTAAAATCGTTATGGAATGGATCCCAATAGAAAGGAGAAAGAGAGGAAGACCGAAGAAAACTTGGATAGAAGGGGTACAAGCATATGAATATGAGAGGATTGGAGGAAGATCAATGGATGGACAGAGAGGAATGGCGTTTGGTTTCCGGAAGACGGCGGTTGCTGCCATGATACCAGATGATGATGATGATGAATCTCCAAATGTTTTAAAGCCCTATTTCGCCACAAAGGCATGTTAGGGTTGTAGCTTACTATAACAATATTATGTACTCTACATTGTAAAACAGAAATACAGTAAAACTTGTTCATTGCGGAATCGCAAGGGACCAATTTTTTTCCACATTAGTCAACATTCCGCATCATAAAAAAAGCAAAAAAAAAATTAACCAATATTAGATTATAGAGCACTGTATATGTCTTTTCATGTATCTTGGATTAATTGTAGTTTCGCTGCCGTTGGAAAATGAAGTATAGTATGTACGAGCGATTTCGACGGTAACGCGCGAAAAAACAGTCCCGTTTCGTCAGCGTTAAAAATGTCCCTTAGGCGCGTATCCTGAAATTAAAGTATGCAGTTTCGATTTCCACTCAATAACTATACTTTTGTCCATATCCTTTGATTCCCCGCAAATTTCATTCCACTTTACATTGTGCCGTCTTTTAAAACTGTTCACAACCAACCTAAATATGCCTTGAAATCGTATTCCCTAGGGATATAACAAACGCTAGAGCTTGACTTTTGAGCATCGGTCGGGAAATTTGGAGATTTTTTGATCGTGGACTTGCAAATTGACAATTTTCTTGTGTCCATTCATTCATTATTTTTTCTTTGTGTTTTAAATCTCAAACTTGGGTTTCTCCACATTTAAATTTAGTCTTTATTTCGTGTACTGAGAGTTTTTCTTTTTCTTGAATCATTTTCACTTTTTGTTTAATGACAATGATACATACGATTTAGCCATCTTCATTCTGTAAATTCAGAACGCTACCTCTGAGAAATACGTACACAATCTGTTTCAGATCTTAAACTAATTTAAGATTTCACAGTTACTTGTAAGTCAGATGTCACATGTCAAATATTTGTTAAACGAACCTGTATTTCGCAAAATGGATGTGCAGTGAGACCGAAAGAAAATTATAGATACAGGTAGGAACTCTATTTGTCCCGGCGGCTGGAAACATCACTAACGGGAATTAAATGAAGTGGAAACTAATTTATTTCGCTCTCTATCTTTCCGCTTTATAAACATTTTTTTTCATGAATTGTGTATCCTTCCGTTTCCGCGTTGGACAGATTCCGTTTTATACAAAATAAATACAAGTAAAATTACTATTATTTTGCCGGGACCAATAAATTTGTTCACATTGGGCAGATTTCCGCATTATTCTTGTTCCGGATTAAATAAGTTTTACTCTATTATCTTATGGTTTTGAATGAGTGTTATGAATTACATAAATCGTCTATAAGTGTCTTAGAAAAGACTACATATTGTTATGTATGTGTGTTATGAATTTCATAAAATGTTTATAATAATTTTGGTTCTTAAAAATCACTTCACACATTGAGGCAAAAGCCTCATCATCATTTAAAAGTAGTTTAACCCATAAGGATACGGAGAGCCTCACCCGATGAATGATCATCTCAGTGTCAGGGTGACCTCAGATACGTACAACAAGAAATTTCAAGTCAAT
>JASPKZ010009829.1:1060000-1231739 GCA_030220185.1 Diploptera punctata | reverse complement strand
GAGATAGAGAGCGAATAAGAGCAGACCTGATCTTAGATAGAGAGAGATAGAGAGCGATAGAGGAGATTAGCCGAGAGATAGAGAGAGATTGGAGAGAGATAGATAGAGAGATAGAGAGAGAGAGAGAGAGGACTCATGTTTGCACAATTTTTGTTTCGGCATTCTGATACAATCACACGTCACGTAAACAGGTCTATTACTAAGGAGAGTTGAACATGCACTCTCTCCGCTCCGAGCAGGCAGTGGAGATGCTCGATAAAAACATGCATTTTGTAAACAATATGTATAGGAATTAGTTACTACCCTGATACCGATACATTTTTTCAGCCCTAGTAATAAGATGCCCTTGTAGCTATAAACACAATTAAAGTCTACTGATCCACAATACATTTTACGAACTTACTAAGTATATAAAGGGAATATTTATAAATCGTGCCCTCCCTAAAGGAGGGTAGACTGTTCAACATGTCCCTGCCCCTCTTTCAACCATTCTTCTTTACAGTAGGGATGTATGACGGTACCCCAGCACATTTTACATCAGCAATAATAATTATTGCTGTGTTGTAATCAACTGCAGGTATCAGAAAAAAAACATTTTTGTAAACTGCATTGTTTTATATACTTACAGGATTTTAAAACAACCTCACTGGAAAACTTTTAGAAACAATAGGTGATACGAAGAAATGCATTTTTTACTTAAGGAACATATCAACCCAAAATGCCGTTTATAAATTCCGTGTATTGATCAAGCTGCTCGCCCATTAATTTCGGAGAGTAAAATAAACAATTGCTTACAAAATACATTTTATTGAAAGACACGTTAGATAGTTTATAACGCATATTCAAACATATTGCCATGTGCCTAATTACTTGCTTTTTACTAAGGAACGGATTTCTATGACCTAAAAAAATAAGAAAATATTGCATCCATTTATGACCTAAAATGTTAAAGTATGACTCAAAAGGCAAGAAATGACTTCATATTTCAATGAATATATTAAATATTTTATAGTAATTTCTCAGTCACATACATTTTCTTACTTTTCACCATGCAATGAATGCGGGGCTTTTCAAGAACAAAATACGATCTTGGAACAAATTACATGTAACTTGTGACTTCATGCATTACATTAATTATTTAAAATTTGGCTGCTGACATGTATAAATCTCTAAAATACGCCTAAAATATATTTTATTAGGGAAATTAGAACAAATATGAACATAAATATAAACATATGAGAAATATGATTTTTAAGACACAACAAAAACCTTTTAATTTTCATCATAATACCTACGTACACATTATTTAAATACGTAGTTCAGTATACACATAAATAGAAAATGTATATGTAATTATGACATTCGTCTGAAGAAGAAATAGTATATTGAAAGAGCTGTTACTTACTTACTCACTGGCACTATCGACCCGTAGGTTCATAGCCCGCTGACATAAGCTCTCCATACATCCATATCCTGAGCTAATGCTTTCCAATCATTCTCTGTATAATCTACTTCCCTAAAATCATAGTTAATGTTGTTCTCCCACCTCATTCTTGGTCTACCAACTGGGCGTTTTACTTCTGGCTTTCCTACAAGAAGTTTCCATGCACGTCTTTCATTCCCCATACGCGCAACATGCCCTGCCCATCGCAGTCTAAGAGACTTAACTGTTCTTATTATATCTGGCTTCCTATAATGCTTCATTGTTATGTAGTCTTCTCCATTCACCTGTCTGTTCATCTCTCTTAAGTCCAAAAATTTTCCTAAGAACTTTATTCTCAAATACTCGTAATCTCCTTTCCTCCCTTAAAGTAAGAGCCCATGTTTCGCACCCATATAATATAACTGGTAGAATAATAGTTTTATATATTTTCAGTTTAACGTTTTTTGAAAGGAGTTGGGACATCAAAAGTCTCTGCAATGCATAATAGCATGCATTTCCAGAATTGAGCCTATATTTAATTTCTTTGTGCATCTCATTCCTATTTGTGATTATTGTCATAGGTATTTGAATTCAGCCACTTCGTCAAAATTTCCCTCATTTGTCATTAGCTGTCCATTTCCATTATATACTGAATTTCTATGTGTGGCCATATATTTAGTTTTACTGATATTTACTTCCAGTCCTAATTTCTTAGTGTTACTCAATAGTGTGTGCGTGTTGGTCTTTAGTATCTCCTCGCTATCGGCCAATAATACTACATCATCAGCATAAACTAACAGCTTATTAACGCCATTCAGTTCTAAGCCTTCCTCATTCTCTAAAGATTTAATGGCATGCTCTAGTACAAAATTAAATAGTAGAGGAGATAGTGCATCTCCTTGCTTCAACCCATTCTGGATTTCAAAAGTGTCTGAAAACTGTTTACCTACACGCATCCTACTCTTTGAGCCATTTAGACACATCCGTATAAGTCTAACTAACTTTTTAGGAATTCCGAACTCCAGCAGGATACTATATAACTTCTCCCTCTTAATTGAATCATATGCTTTTTTGAAGTCTACATATAGCTGATGTACAGTACCATTTTTTTTTATTGATTTTATTAAACACAATGTGTACATTTAGAATTTTCACCAGTCTTTTGTAATTTTGGTGAGAGGCTGAGTTCTGCTTTGGCATTTCATTAGGTGGTACCTGGAGCATGGCTCGTCGCAAAGCTTACATCTGCAGTCCTCCTTCGGGTCGTGGTATGACGGATTCTGACATATTTTCCAGTGGAAACCATGCGCGGCGAAGCGTGTGTATAGGTGGCGAAGTTGGAAGTTCGGTCCTTTCCACACATCGGTTTTCATTGTTTCTGTGTCCATTATTTCCATCGGTATTGCATTGGCTTTGTTTTGTCTCTCTTTGATGGCGTCTTTATATGCCTGGGTTTCTGGTAGATTGAAGCGAAGCTTGATGTCCTCAATGAAGTAGGATTCATGTGCTATTCTGTAGGCGTAGCTGTTTCTTGTGTACTTTGAGAGTGACAAGGCCCTCTTGAGATATCTGGCTTTGACATTCTCCAATTTCTTGAGGTTTTTCGCTGTTAGGTGAATCCAAATTATCTGAATACCGTATGTGGCCGCTGGTGCTACCTTGAGTTGGAACAGTGCCATCGCCGTTGGCAGGGACAGTCTCTCAAGCTTGGGGATGTCGAACATCGAATTTATTGCCGCTGTGGTCCTGTCTTGTATATGCATGGTGAACGTGGTTCCAGTAGTCTGCAGCGTCACTCCCAGGTACTTAAAGTTGGGGACTATTTCTAGGGCTGAGTCGCCGCACATAAAGTGGTCATTTTTTGATAATCTGCCTCCTCTTCTGAACTTCATTGCTTTTGTTTTGGAGCTATTTATTTCCATTGAATTTTCTGACGCCCATTTTCTGATATTCTTCATGGCCTCCTGCAGATCTTCAGGACTCTTGGAAAGGATGGCCATATCATCGGCATACATTAATAGCTTTGTATTTCTTGCGTTTATAGCTTGTCCAATATCGGCCGTCATAATGTTAAAGAGGACTGGGCTCAGTGGGTCTCCTTGTAGGACTCCTCGTGTTTGAGCAATTTCTTTTGACATTGATATGCCATCGTAGATTGCTACATAGTTGGTGCTGAGAATCGATTTTATTGTCTCCAGTTCGCGACTTGACCTGCCCAGTGCATTCTCCAGCTTGTGGCAAAGTAACTTTCTGTTAATGCTGTCAAAAGCTTTTGAATAATCTATGAATATTGCATACAGGGGGGTGTTTTGGTTGTGCCATGCTATTTTCTATCTCAACTAGGATTTCTTGTACTGCATGTAAAGTCGATCTGCCTGGAGTGAATCCGAATTGATTCGTGGGGATGTTTGCTCGTAATCTTAGCTCGATGCGCTCTAGTATGATTTTGGAGAATAGTTTGAACATTGTGTTCTCCAAAGCGATTCCCCTGTAACTGTTTGGGTCGTCTTTCCTGCCTTTGCCTTTGTGGAGTACCACTATTATTGTCTTTCTCCATTGCTGTGGGATTGTGCTGTTCGTGAGGCATTCGTTGTATAGGAGGGCTAGCGGTACTGCCAGATCTTGAGACAAGGTTTTCAGGTGTTCCGCGAATATCCCATCCGGACCAGCAGCCTTGTTGTTTTTAGTACTGCTTATGAAGCGGGCTACATAGTCAGGAGTGATTGGGTCGTCGAGTTCTGTTCTTGTATTATGCATGTGCGGCGCTGGATCAACTGCTGTTTCGCCCTTCTCTCCTAGTAGGTTTCTGAAGTGGGTTTCCCATTGCTCCAGATTCACGAGAGGAGTTGGGTGACGTTTCTTGGAAGTCCTTAATATATTATATGGCTTAATTTCTGTTTCGGCAATTAGGATTTGTTCTAGGTGTAGATCATAGGCTGTCTTCTTTTCTTTTAGTAGGCGTTTGTACTCCCGGCGTTGTTCTGCGTAGTCCGTTAGTGCGATGTTTTCAGGTTTTCTGGCTTCGTGGAGGAGCTGTAGAGTTCTTTGCCTTGATAAGTAACATTCCTCGTCGAACCATGGCTTCGCCGTGCGTGTGGCCCTGGTTACCTTATTGGTGGCCTGTGCGATGTTCTCGGTCAAGGCTGCTGTTGCTCCGTCAAGATTTCCCTGTCTCAGCATACTTATTATTGCCGGTATTTCTGCTTTGCTTGCTTGCCATTTTTCTTCGTCGATATGTCGTGATAGTTTTGTTCTATGGTTGCAGTTTGGTCTTGGCTGTCTTAGGTGACTCAGCTGGAGTTTAGTTATTACTGGTAGGTGTTTTCTAATTGCATATTTCTCTATTTTGACTTGGGCTTGTCCCTGGCTATCTGTGAAGACCAGGTCGATTGTACTCCTCCCGTTTGGAGCTATATAGGTAAATTCCTGTTCTCGGTTTAGGAGTCGCAGTCTATAGTGTAGGAGGAAGTCTATTACCGCTTGGGTTTTTGTGTTCCACTTATCTATGCGACAGTTGAGGTCTCCCATTAGAATGGTTGGTTTACCGTCGTCTATGTTCTCCAGAGCCCTTCCTAGGTCATCTATGATGCTCTCGGGTTCAGTGTTGGGCGCGAAGTATGCACCAATTATGTTTACTATTCTGGTGGATATCGTTAATGTGTTCTCGGTACAGATGATTCCGTTGAGGGGTTGTAGATGCGATTTTACAAAGCAGCTTAGTCCCCCTGAGGGACGACCTTTATCTCCTTTTTTGGCTGGGGAGTGAATTCCATAAAAGTTGGATATCTCTGTATCTTCCATGCAGAAAGTTTCTGAGAAAAATAGTATATCATTTTCTTGAAATGTAATTATGGGCATCGCGGTTAATACGGAGTTCAGTCCTTCCACGTTCCATTCCATTATTTTGACGTGGTCATTCGCGTTATTGTTGTTGTTCACCGTTCGTAACGTGCTATCCGGAACACGGGGTCCCCTTTTCGGTACCGCGTTTATTACATTCCTTAAGTTTGCAGGGGTCTGTATCGTTGTTGCTGATTTTGGATTTCCGTTACATGATTGTTTGTTATAGTCGTATACCTTGCCTTTGTTGTCTCCGAAAAATATACTGCCTCACGATAACTCCCTTCGGCCATAGTTGTGGTTGTTTTGCCTGGTCTTGTAAGTCAAAGGGGATTCCTACTCTGAATGCCCTGTTACGGCCGATACAGTACCATTATATTCCCATTTCTTTTTGTAAAATCTGTCTTATACTAAAAATCTGATCTGTTGTAGACCTGTTTCTTCTAAATGCACATTGATGATCTCCTAGAATGTCATCGATATAGGGAGAGCTGTTAAGAATGTTAAATTAAATAAATATTTATGAAAATTATATAAAACGTTTATAGTTTTATTTATTAAATACATCATGTATTTTCATCAAGTAAAGACCAAATCAATTGAGTATTACTTCCTTATTCGAAAAAAAACATGTCAAAGGAATCCGCCACTACTTATTACCTTCGCAGCAATGACAAGATTCTGTCGCGTATTATGAATATTTGGTTTAAGGTGGTGATAATTGATTCGACAATTAGCTGTGCTTGGTAATTAGAGTTTGATGCATTAAACTTTTGATATGACATCATATAAAAAATTAGATGTACGTTACGTGACGCAACGCTCATCTTGACTAATACGCTGAAGTAATAAGCAACTAGTTTGTGAGTATGACATATGTATCTTAAACTTCTGCCAGTGACGTCTTCTAATACTCTGTAAACTCGTTTAGGAAAGAAAAAGTTTAGGTAAAATAAAGAGGTCGTTGCGAAGTAATCTAATAATTATATAAAGCTGAATGTTTGTTTGTTTGTTTGTTTGTTTGTTCGTACTTTATGCGCGGCCATACTGTTGATCCGATTGTGATGAGGCTTTTTGCAAAATGTTCAGGTGATTCCCAGGATGAACATAGGCTATAAGAGAGTTCTGATACTCAACTACCACACCCTTAAAAATCTCCCTTTGTAGTAGAAAACGTGAAAAAAAATGCTCTTTGGACGCTTAAATGGTTTACGTTGCCTAAACCATAACAAATACTCAACATCAATGTACACAGAATTGAATATCTCAACAAGCTCAACAAAAAGGTCCGCGACAGCATATGTTTATCTCTTACGGATAACTCACAATAACCATTTTTGTCTTTCATTGATGCCACGAAGATCCAGACAAGTACATAGATTCCTGTGCAAGCATACGAGCACATAGCTAGCATTCTTTTACGGATCATTCACAATAACGAATTTTGTCTTTTAGCTTATTTATGCCAAGAAGATTGAGATAAGTAGATTCCCGGGCAACACCGGGTAATCAACACGGGGAATCTTAAAATAGTTACGATAGACATTTATAATTATTTTTCATTTCACTTATTCAACTAATCGTAAGAAGTACATTAATCTTTGTCTTTCCGCTCATTTATGCCAAGAAGATCGGGATGAGTAGATTCCCGGACAACGCTGTTTAAACGGCACGGGATATCTAAAAATAAATACGATACAAATTTCCCATCATACTTATTTAACAAAACATAAAGCACATTAATTTTCGTATTTCAGCTCATTTATGTCAAGAAGATCGGGATAAGTAGGTTCCCGGGCAACGCCGGGTAATTAGCACGGGGTATGTAAAATATAAATGTATAATTATTTTTCCTTTTACTTATTCTACTAAATATAAAAGCACATTAATTTTGAATCATTTAGACGTAGCAGCACACACCGGATATTAGCTAGTGGCCTTTAAAACGTGGTATGTTATAACAATTTGTTGAAGAAAAAACTGTTAGCCAATTTTACAACACCTATAATTTTAGTATTATCATTATTAGTATTAATATTTGCATGATCTTTCTTATAATATTATTGTCGAATATTTTTTACTCTATGCCACCAATCTGAGGTATAAGGCCTATTAAGATTATAATTTCAGACAAAGTTACGATACATTATGTAATTTAATCCAAAGCTAAAGTTTTTTATAAATCTTATTTAGCCTAAAGGAAACAATGAAAAGTCTGTAGGCTAGTTCTTTTCTGTTGAAAGCACTTGTATAATGGTTGGTTCATTTAAACACGTAGTGTTACTGCAATTAAATCTTTAGAGAATGAGGAAGGCTTGCAACTCAATGGTATTAATAAGCTGTTAGTTTATGCTGATGATGTAGTACTACTGGCCGATAGCGAGGAGATACTAAAGGCCAACACGCACACACTATTGAGTAACACTAAGAAATTAGGACTGGAGGTAAATATCAGTAAAACTAAATATATGGTCACACGTAGAAATGCAGTATATAATGGAAATGGACAGCTAATGAAAAATGAGGGAAATTTTGAGGAAGTGGCTGAATTCAAATACCTAGGAACAATAATCACAAATAGGAATGAGATGCAAAAAGAAATTAAACATAGGCTCAATTCTGGAAATGCATGCTATTATGCATTGCAGAGACTTTTGATGTCCCAACTCCTTTCAAAAAACGTTAAGCTGAAAATATATAAAACTATTATTCTACCAGTTATATTATATGGGTGCGAAACATGGATTCTTACTTTAAGGGAGGAAAGGAGATTACGAGTATTTGAGAATAAAGTTCTTAGGAAAATTTTTGGACCAAAGAGAGATGAACAGACAGGTGAATGGAGAAGACTACATAACAATGAAGCATTATAGGAAGCCAGATATAATAAGAACAGTTAAGTCTCGTAGACTGCGATGGGCAGGACATGTTGCGCGTATGGGGAATGAAAGACGTGCATGGAAGCTTCTTGTAGGAAAGCCAATGGGAAAACGCCCAGTTGGTAGGCCAAGAATGAGGTGGGAGAACAACATTAACTATGATTTGAGGGAAGCAGATTATACGGGAATGATTGGAAAGCATTGGCTCAGGATAAGGATGTATGGAGAGCTTATGCCCGCGCGGCCATGAACCTTCGGGTTCGATAGGGCCAGTGAGTAAGTAAGTAAGTAAGTAAGTAAGTAAGTGTTACTGAGAAGAGTCGATCACGTACCTTTCACTCCAGAACAAAATATAATTTTATTCAACACACTGACTGTCACTATACTACAATTGAATTTAATGTTTAATATCTGGAAATATTTTGACTAAATATTCCGAGATCAGTGAGAAATTGTGTTTGCATGACATTTGGGATGCCTGTTACCTAGGGTTACTTACATTTATCAAAGTCGTCTCTAGCATTAAGAATGCTGAATTAGTATCAACTCTACGAATATAACTTGTTCTTTGACTGAATAACGTATTTTTGATTTCCACAGAGAATTAAATATCAGTCATGAAAAGTCATATACTGTAATTCTTTAAAGTTTTATCAAGGATTTTACCTCCAATTTTAGTTTTCAAGTAGAGAAACAATTGCTCCGGCTCCAATAAATTCTATGTTAAAGTTTCATTTTTTGTTTTGTTTTATAAGTTTCCTTTCTCTGGTTTCTTGTTCTTAAGTTCACTCTGATTTCTCGTAGAAAGAACAAACTAGTTTCACGGACAATTTCTCTCTTTCCTACTGGCTCATAGCCACGCTCCCAAGAAAATATTTACAAAAAGAAAAATACAAAAGAAAATAAGTTTATTGCGTAGCGGAAAACATGCATAGCTACAATTCAAGACTATGATGTAATGCATAATGTTTTTAACATGAACATATAGAGTTAAATTAAGAAAAAATGTAGGTCATATCCACAAGGCAATGGAAAAGAAAACATCCTTATATTTTATGTTCAAGTCTTTGTATGCGATTGCGTTGCGAGAAAATTATTAAATACGAAGGCATTATTAAAAACTTTTACAATAAATTTAATTTTTAATAATTACTTCTATTGATATTTTATACAGCTGTATTATAATGTTTCAAATTTTAATATTATAAATTAGAATTTTCGAATAGCATTTATTGTTGAATATTCGTATAGCATATATATATATATATATATTATTTTCGAGCAACCATACGCAATAGAAACATTAACATGTGTAGATAACCCCAATGGAGTCATATTTTCATGTCTATATCACTACTTATTGAACAATAAATATACAATGTATTTTCAATATGTATCCAGTTTGACATTATTATGCTGTTGACATTTCTTTAAATTACATCTTTAAGTATCTCAAGTAATGAAATAATTTTGTTTAAATGACCTCAAGTGCTTTGCCGACGGTAAGGGTGATACCAAAAGGTTTACAGATCCCGGAAAGGTCGAAGACGACAAGTCAGATGAAAAAAGTACCTTAGTCCAAAGAGTGATGATCTATAACTGTAACAATACAACCATGAAGATACACGGACATGGGTTCCACTGAAGTAAAATTTTCCAGAGGTAAAATAGTCCCTTATTTGGTTCTCCGGGAAGGGACTACTTCAGCGAATCCATGCCAAAAGCTCAAATATAGGGATGGAGGGATTATGTCCGCGCGGTCATGAATCTACGGGCTCGATAGTGCCAGGAGTAAGTTAGATAGTAATTAAATAATTTTATTATTACTCATAATCCTAAAAGTAATATATAAATATTCGTAGTTAATAGCATATGAAAGTCAAAAACGTTCATCAGAGATGAGGACAATGTAAATTCTATGTTAGTTATTTAATAACCTACATAACTGAATCGGCCATTGCAAAAAAAAAAGGATAAGTTATGAAACAAAAATAATAAGTGTTTAATTACCCTACCCAGATCCATCCACCTGTTTCCAGGCAGAAACAGGACAAATCTGCAATTCAACGCAACACAGCTTACCACAGGCATGATGATTACTTAATTACACTGATCAACATGATTTTTGTCTCTTGAGTATCAATGCAGCTTCTTAATGTGTTTTCAAATATGTATTCAGAATTTCTCCATCACCCACAGTTTTTTAATTTCAATTTTAATTTATGGATTTAAATAATTATTTTTAATGAACGTTTTTTGGTCCATTTGTCCACTGTAAAATAAAACCAAATGAGCTAACTCAGGAGATTTCAGCTATGGAAAAGATATATCAAGGCAAATGGAATCCTAATATGCTGGCCGATTATTGTTGGACCATCAAGAGTGATGCTCCACAGGCGAAATATAGCAGAAAATCGTAATGTCTTACTTTCTAGGTGAGTCTGAATGTTCGAATAATGTGTAGTTACGAATGTAGAAAATATTAAAGCGTTTGAAATTAAACATTCCTGTCTCTCGGAAACCTTGCGTAACGGAGAAAACCTGTTATATTTGATTTCAGGAGAAAAAATACTATCAAAATTACATATTTTTTTCTTTCTGATATACAAAAAAGTTTATTTTTTGTTGCTCAGTGTTATTGGGAATAAGAAACATTTTTTTATCGTTTCAAAAGTAAGATTTCACAACTTACCCCTTTCTGCAATGACCGATTCAATTACTTTGAAACTATTCGAATCTTCTAATTGGCAATGATCTCAGTTCTGTTATGTTATGTAACAGTAACGTTGGCACTGTACGATGTGCCACATGTTAAGTCTATATACATCACTGGCACATAATTCCATAGTTTGTAATCTATATTAAGTTCAGCTATTTCTCCTAATACCAATTTGTTTAGGTATGTTAAACCTCAATGGAAACATCTAACACATTACCATACTATTATTACTGTATCCCAATATGCTCTTACTTAAAAGAGGAGATACAAAAATGGAACAATAATTTACTAACTTTCAGTCACATGGGCTAGTGGTCAGCGTTTCTGACTACTGTTCATGAGGTCCCGGGCTCAATCCCGGTCAAAAAATAGGAATTTTTCATTAAACAGAATCATTCCTATGGTTGCCCATGGTCTTGAATTTAGGTTAAGTTTAGGTTAAGAACTCTCCTGGCGCTTCATTATCATTTATCATCCACCATATCATCGCGGTAATGTAACCCCGCCTTCTAGGCGCCCCAACTTCAGACGTGGGCTACAACTAGGCCAAGGCCAGGAGAGAACACCAGACATGTCGAAATTACATTCTGGGGCATTGAATAAAAAAATAAAAACAACTGAAATCAACTCACTTAATTGTTGCACCAATTTTTAGTTAGAGCATCTTCAGCATTAGTTAGAGCATTGTTCTTTATTTTTAATTTAAGATTTTTTATCAGTTCACTTTTTTATTGATTTATCAAAAATTAGCAAATTTAAAACAATATAGGCCTATATAACAGATTGGATTTCCAGTTCAAAATTTAATGTGCAGAGCGAGATAGGGAAAGCGGGTTTACTTGAGACTTGCATTCGGAAGGCTCAAGGCTCCAGGTTCAAATCTCAATTATCACCCAACCTGCTTTCCTTTTGTGCTTTTTTTCAATTGTCAATAAAAGTACGAGATGTAATTCCATTGACTCATTTAATTATTATCACGATTTTGATTAATAAAAATAAATTACAAGAGTATGCATCTATAAACATTAGACAAACGAATCTTCAGATACAACCTAATATTTTAGACGAGATATGACCTTAGACGTTAATTAAGGTTAACGTGATTCTGTGTGCGCTTATATTTATTCAGTCTGATTAATTAAGAAACTAATTACAAACCAAATATCACAAGTTATATTGTAATTTACGTGCATAATTATATTAGATTGGATAGTATAGATGGGTTTGGATTTTTAAACCCCTAAACCGCAACTTTATTTCTAGTTCATTATATTATCCATATTTACTTTATGGTTATATGTAGTCTGTTAAAGTGTTCCTGGTTCGACACACAATAAGCAATTAAACATATAATTCATACCGCCAATTATTGGGCTGGACTCAATGCCTCGAGGAGTGTTACAATCTTCCCTTTTTTCATTAGTCTGTACTAAGTTGACACACAGGCTCAGAGTCATGAGGAAATTCATGACTGTACTCCATTAGATCACCTTAAGAACATATTTAAATACATGAAGATTGCTAAACCAAACTATTCTTAGCCTAACGTGGGACGTCGTGAAAGGTGATATGAAATATATAAAAATAAATAAATGAAGATAAAATGATAAGATGGGGGAGGGAAGATAGTTGGAGAGTGTTGGGGGTTGTAATTCGGGAAACGGGAGAACTCCGAGGAGAACCCGAAAGATACCGGTTTTACCAATCAACAATGCCCCTCTGAAACCGCCAGGATTCAAATTTAATATCACAGTCGGGGGAGTAGAGCAAGCTAGTCTCGCATGAACTGAGACGGCTTGCTTACATAAAACTGAAGAACGTAAATTTTGGATGGAAAACATTACTATAGTAATACATTCATAACTAACAGGTATTTAAGTACTACATTGTGCAGTATTCAATAAAAATAACATCTTCAAAGCAAATGCTATTTTTAATTGTATTCAAACTATCTATATCTAAAAGTTATCTGCTCGCTACTATGATATAAAATATATCTCTCGGATAAAGGAACACATGAGAGCATATAACAGAAATTTAGAAAATTCAAAATATGCTAACCACCTATTCCAATTTAATCATTGTTTCGATCCAAATTTTGAAATTTTACATATTTTTGATAAGGGTAAGAAGTTAGATCTTTTAGAGGCTGTAGAAATTAATAAATTTAAAAGTAGTAAAAACTGTTAAATTCTCAACTTGATTTGAATGAATCCCCTTTGTTAAATTAAAAAAAATAAATAAATATTGTTGTATTGTTGCTTAGATCAGTTGGAACACAATTAATAAATAATTTGTTAACATGTCTGAAGAAGGTACAGTGTACCGAAACAGCTGTCACTGAATTATATAATAAATATGAAAATCAAATAAAACTACGTTTTATTTTTATTTAATTAATAAATAGATCAGATTTCAATATTTTTATTATTTTATTATTTTCTTGGTGTTATCAAATAGTACAATAATTAACATTTTCAGAATAATTTTGTCATGAATGTTGTTGCCTAGACTTCACAACATACGAATAATTATAGATACATGCCTTCCTCTACTTGTTAATGGTTTTTATATGTAGTTCTTTAGTAACTGATTCCATGATCAGCAGAAGGTTTTTACTGTTTTTTGAAATAGGCAAATTCGGTAATTTCGTTACATTTTTCTTTCGTTTGTAATGAAGCTGTACTGGGAAGAAAAACGAATTATATTTCTGTCTCATAGATAGCACAAAGTCTACTTTCTTGCTGTGTTTTCATATTTGTGATAACAGCATTTCTTGGATGTATTTTGGTAACTTGTAGTGGTAGTGTTTTCATTCACGCTAGCAGTTGTTACAGTGAATACTTATCTGTGTTTCAAGAACATTTTGAGTAGGTATTCGTTGTCACTAAATGTGAACCATGAATAAAATGTCGAAAATGTGACCTGTGGTTCCATGAAAAGTGTCAAGGGATGACTGGATTTCAAATATATTGAGTGTAGAATGAAGAGTGATTAAAAAGTTTTTCATAAGTAATGCCACGAGTGATTTCCAAATTATCGATACATTCACGACTCACGAAGTGAGGAGTGAATTTATCTAGAGAATTTGGAAATCAAGAGTGGCATTTGTTAGGACTATTTAACGAATAAAATTAAGCTGTTTACTCACAAATCATTCTTTAACTATAGTTATTTTAAAATATTTATATATTTAATGTAAACGGCGATGTTTGAAAACAAATCAGAAATGCGAGGTTATGTTCATTCACTACAACTAGATCACATTATTTAATGCCAAATAAGATCGCAATATTGTAAGAGTGCACCCAAGTGGAGAAATAATTAAACACATCAAACTATATATCATAATCAACATTACGGGTTATTCATTTATTTTTTAGTAAACAACTCAGTAAAATCAAGGAATCTTTTCATTATTTCCTATATTCAATGTATTTATTGGAGAAAAATAATGCTTTGACCTGTTCAGAACATTAAAAAGGAGGAGCTTTCTTTATCACAAAAGCAGGAGCTGATAAAGAGAAATCGATAAAGAGCGAGGTGAAACACGACTGTCATTGGTTGTAAAACAAAATTCATTGAAACGTGATTGGTCATTGGCTAGCATTTGTGGCATGAGTTAAATAGTCACACTAATAATATCACGAGATTACTAGAGTTCTTCAAACCTCCAGGGAAAAAAATGTAATTTATGTCATATTGGTAATAAAATAAAATATATACTCGACAACTCAGCATATATATTTCTTTCATTTATCCTTAACTCTGATATTCCTAAGACTCTAAGAAGAAATTTTCATACCGTAATATTAGGGTGTGATAGTCTAAAACCTTAATATCACGAAATTAGCCGAGTACGTTACTTTTTAATTAACGCATTCGTAAATTGACGGTTCGATTAGCAAATAAGTACACAAAAGGAAAACAAAAAGTCTCCAGATGTTAAATATCATTTGACAGATTTGGGGAGCGCTCGAATATAATGTAGCTGCATTCAAAATGTTGCATACTTCCCGTTGTTATCTCTGGAGAATATGTGCACCAATCGCATGGTTAACAAATGCATGAAGAAAGGTTTAGCACGCATTTAGCAAAATGTCGCTTCAAGAATCTACCCATCATTTTTTTTAATATGTTTAGTCACTTTGACCATTCACTGAACACAAAATATAGGCTATTTATAATCCGAGTTATTTAATAACCGGACACAATTAGATAAATTAAAATAGAAACATGCAAAGTGTCAAAATCCTTAAAAGTACAATTAACAAAGGGGAATGATGTAAGAAAGAGGCTACATCCACTTTTATTTCATAAGCCAGATATTAGGATGGCACAATCATATAGTTTAAATATTATTACAGCAAAAGTTGTACATCTTAATATAACTAGAGAGAGAAAAACAACCAGAGTCGGGATTTGAAACTCAGATATCAAACATTACTCGCGCTGGCGGTCTATCTTTGAAATATTTAGCCACAGCTCTAGGAACATGCAGAACATTTTTTTTCTCTTTCAATCTCCGAGACCCCTTAAGTAGTAAGAAGCTTCTCTGGAAAAATAATTTCCATATATTTATAGGGCCTATATCTATACCCAATATTTTATTTTGTCGCTTTACATGTATGTGTGTGTGTGTGTGTGTGTGTGTGTGTGTGTGTGTGTGTGTGTGTAAGTACCCCCTTCGTCCCGTATGAGGAAATGGGTGCTCTCGGTGGGAGTTTCTTAATCAAGCGAATTTAATTACTCGCATTTACAAATAGAAGCCACTGAGTGACATATGGTTAGCACATCGCCTCAATGAGACATCTAGTAGGCAACTAAGGTATTACTTGGATGGATGAAGGTCGGTTAAATTTTGCACAGAGGCCTTTTTATTCAGGCTTGCTGTTCTAATACGGGCCTGAAAATCTTCAGACTCGGGGCACATGGTTTCTTAAGGTCCGTCCTGGAAGACCTGTCCCTTAGATTTTTTCATCCTAAAAATCTATCGACCGCGCCCGGGTTTGATCCTCCGACGCACAGTGTGCTATTTTAACAATCTAGGGGGATTTAATTCAAAATTCCAAGGTTAATTAATAAAAGCGATATTTTGTAATTTACATGCAAACAAACCGGTTGGCATGTATGTGTAATTATTTTGTTTCTCGGCATGCGCAGGGACTCACAAATAAGGTCTAAACACAACAGTCACGCGCAAATGCGTAATCTGTCTTATTGCGTAGGTTCATCAATAGAGCTGCTTAGTGTAGAGAATAAAGTCGGTTTACGTGTTATTCTGATGTTTATGTTTAGTTTAGGGTTCTGTAAGTTACGTAAGATAGGTTTAATCTGTTTAGATTTACAAGAATGTTAATATGAGAGAAGACTTTTAACTGTGTTCCAATTTCAGTTTATTATCCAGATATTTTAGATTAGAACTTTCTTATATGGACGTATATGGCCTTCTAATTGCATTATGTTTATGTATTGACATCCCTTCTGTTGGAAACAGAATAGAAAAATTGCTTTCATCTGCGTTTCTTTAGCTTATTCTTGTTTGTTTCACAATGGTTCCCCTTATTTCCCGGCACGCAATTTTCGAAGTTTGGTCCGGAAATAATAAAAGGGAACGTTGTGATGCAGTGTATGAATTTGTGTTTAAACAAATTAAGCATGTGACAGACTCTGATGTCGTTATTAAGAATTTAAAGTCCTGCATGAGAAGTGTGTGTCAGCAAATTGAAGTAAGATGGAACAAATGTTATCTTCATCGTGACAGATTCCTGGAAACTTATTCAGACTGGCTACAAGAAAATATTAATATTCCCGTGACCGATTATTAATCTCTGCCTTCTACTTCTACAGATCAACCGCCTTCTAGTTCTAGTAAGCCATTAAAATAATTCGAAGAATGTTGTTAAAAACGAAAAGCGGAAGCTTAGAAAATTCGTTCGGTCAAGAAGCCTAGAAGAATATCTACTGCTGCTCAAATGAAGTTGCATGATAAGGGAGAGAAAAACACTCTCCTGCATCACCTTCACGAGGCACCAGAATGAAAAAAAGTCGACGGCTGTTTTTAGATAAACCGCAGAGTACATTAGCTGATCGAGCCCGAGCGATGATAGAGATGCCAGTCTTTCAATTCACCAATATATAAATACTAAAGTTGAGAATAGGAAAAAGTACATTCAGAACTAATTCAAGAATGAGACAGCTTACTGGTGGATATGCCAACACAACAAGCACGAAATGCGAATAATAGAACCACTGCTCTCGATTTTTCAGAAACACCGAAAAGATTGTCCAAATAACAGGTGTCAATTTTGAGCTAATTTTCCGTTTTCATGTCATATTAGAGACACTGAATAGTGGGTTTTCCATAAATGCTGATGCTTATGAAAAGTATGCTGACGAAACTAGAAATCTGTATTTGAAAGAATACAGTTGGTTTCATATGCAAAGCAGTGTGCACGAAATGTTATGCCACGCAAAGCTTCTTGTTGCCTCGTGTATTCCTTCGATTAGTCAACTTTCCGAAGAAGCACAAGACGCAAGAAACAAAGATAATAGAAGATATCGGGAACATTTCACAAGAAAACTTCGAGGGTCGACACAAAGACCGGTATTTCCACATACTTTTGATATCTTCTTATCCTTTCTTGGCCAACTTGAGGCAAAATCCTAAAAGAAAACACGGTATAATTATACAGGAAATTCTCTCATTGCTCCCAGCACCTACTTTAGATACAGAGGCAACAGATTCCGATAAACGTGAATCAGGTTATGCAGATTAATATTTTTTTAATACATTACTATCTGTCTTTTTTCTTTATATGTGCAAAATAATGAGAATAAAAAATTCATAACATATTTTTCTGTAAGAAATGGAAAAGCAATTCTATTTTTTTGTTTTAATTTATAGAATAATGACAATGTAGAAATCATAATATACTTTCTAATAAATATAATACCTATTTTTAAAATATTTAAATTAAAAAATACTTAATACATTTATATGTTCTTAGAAACATACACTCATTTTTATTTTTATATTTGTAAAATTATAAAAAAATTGGCGGATTTTGTAAAAAACAGAATAATATTTAAGAATGTTTAATTTTAAAAATAATTATAAATAATTCATAATAATTATTTGTTTTGTGTATGAAATAAAATACACATTTGTTCTCTATAATACGTGAAATGTTTATATTAAAATATATAACAAATATAATATGTACATGTGATTATTTTATTTGTAATATAGTGATAAATTAAAAATATTTGTTTTTGTAAAAATTGCAATATATTTGTATTTCATAATATGTAAATCAATGATATATTATTCAAAATAATAAATTGAATGTTTTGGTAAGAAATAAAAAATCTTTTGTGTTCATTAATTTTGTAAAATATTGGGAATAAAATAATACATAACAAAAATTAATTTTAATGGAAAATATTGTTGGAATAATTTAAATTGCCAAGAGCGTTATCCAAATAATATTACACGTGACATAGAAAACAATAAAGACTGAAAAATAGTAAAATTGTCGAGCCAAGAATTAAATCCCCCTAGTATCGTCAAATATCACACTGTGCGACGCTTTGTCACTCTGCATCTTTTTATTCAATTATCTTAGACTTCCAATCTATCCATAGTAATTCTGCCTGAGGGAAGGTCTTTCACTGTAATCATATCATTTTCATGCTATGTTTTGTAGTTTTATTAGGGAATTATAGATGTGGTAGCTTCCCGTTGCTTTCCACAAGACTTCCAATATGTTACTTTATTTTAATTGAAACACTTACCTACTACTTCCAAATATCCGACTTGGCTCTTCATTGGATCCGTGTTGATCTGACACATGTACCAGCCACGGTCAGACTCTTTCACATCTCGGATCTGAAGATACCAGGTCCTATGATCGCTGTGGGTAACGCCAATCCGATGATTTTTGGTGATCACATGTGTGGCGATCGTGAGGATTGTCTGAGTATCCACTCGAAGCCAAGCCACCTGAAAAACAATATAATAACGCTAATTAAAATCACGCTAGAGCCTAGTTAAAAGGCGCTTAATAGTTGAAAATAATTTTCTCCTGTATCTAAATACGTTCCGATTACAAGACGTACATTATTTGTGGATTCATTTTCAGAACATATCTTGTGCTCCTTGTACAAAAACAAACTTTTTTACTGAATTTCGAAGGAATAAAACTATTCAGATTGTTCTTGTAAAATTTTGGAAAATGTTATGTAACTTTATCTAAGCATACCTAGTAGATAACGAAACTTGCCACGACAAAATATATATATATATATGTTTGTGTGTGTGCGTGTGTGTGTGCGTGTGTGCGTGTGTGTGTGTGTGTGTGTGTGTGTGTGTGTGTGTGTGTGTGTGTGTGTGTGTGTGTGTTAAAACCGGATATTTATCCCCATATAAAAATAATAAGGGTTTTTGTTTTGTTTATAATTATATTTATTTATATGAAGAATGGACATCAGATTGATTTATAGAATTCAAATTTTTTTATAAGTATATAAAAAAAATAACTGGTCAATATAAACTGTTAATACAGTTAGATGTTTTTATAACTGATGCAGTATGTAAAATACTTCAAATATTCAAATTGATAATTTTTATAAAGAAATAAATGGGATTGGTGGAATTGGATAGAAGTTAACTTGAGAATACTCCTTCCTTTTCTGTTGGACCAATCAGACCATAGAGATTATAACTGAAATAACAAGATGGCTACAATACTTGAAGATGGTCGGTCATGTTCAGCGACTGCTCCTTAAAGAATAAGGAAATAATTGTTTATTTTATTGATGTTGGTTGAAAGAAATAGTGTTAAAAGTATGAAAGAAACAAAAAAGAAACTAAAAGGAACAAAGGACTTACAACACTATACTATGTTGTATAGCGGAGTAGAACAGACAACAAGAGCGCAGTGTGGAGTAGCAATTTTAATAGATGAAAAATGGAAGAACAAATTGAATAGCTATGAGTTTATAAATGAAAGAATCCTGATAGCCAGATTTAAAATTGAAAGAGGATATATGATGATAATTGCTGTGTATGCCCCAGAGGAAGGCAAGAAAGAAGAAACAAAAAAATTTTATAAAACATTACAAACATTAGTTGATAAATATACAAAAGATCATCATTTAATAATAAGTGGAGACTTAAATGCCAGAGTAGGCAATGTCCCTATACCTAATGTAATAGGAAATAATGGAGAAATAACAATAAATGATAATGGACAGGATTTGAGACAGTTTTCAGCCTATAATCAATTAAAAATAATGAATACCTATTTCCGAAAAAAGGACATACATAAATATACAAGAAGTGGATATAACTCAAGATCAATAATTGACTATTTAATCGTAAACAACAAGCTAGGAGCCTTGGTAAAAGATGTGAGAGTACATAGAGGCAGCGATATATACTCTGATCACTATCTCGTGATAAGCAAAATAAACATAATAGCTAAATGGCGGAAAAATAACATAAACATAAAGAACAAAAGAAACCAAGAAGAAGTATATAAAATATATTTATTACAAGATCAAAGTATTAGACAACATTATGAAAGCAGAATGAATAAATATATATCAGAGATAGCGACGTCAGAAGATATAAATATTGAATGGGAAAATATATCAAATGTAATACATAAAACAGCAAATGAGATATTAGGAAAGAAAAATAGAATAAGGAATAGGAAGGGCTTGAGAACTTGGAATGCGAATATACAAAATGCAGTGAATGAAAAACAAAAAGCATATCATACATACTTACGACTGAAAACAGAAGAATCTTATGAAGAATATAAAATGAAAAGGAGAATTGCTAAGAGCATTATAAGAAAATCCCATCAGGAGTCATGGGATAAATTTATAAGCTCAGTAGAACATGATATGTATGGAAGACAAGAAATAGGTTATAAATTAGTGAAACATCTAAATCAGACTGAGAAAGATTCTGCCAGATTGAATATAATCCCAGAACAAGAATGGATCCAGCATTATGAAAAACTTTGGAAAAAGGAGGAAATTGAAGGAAAAGAGAACAATGAGGAAGAAATAAAAGTGGAAAATATTGATGTAATAGACATAAATGAATTAGAAATGGCTTTGAAAACCACTAAGAATAGGAAAGCAACAGGATTAGATAATATAAATATGGAATTAATCAAATATAGTGGAATATTGTGTAAACTACGAATACTTCATCTAATTAATATATGTTGGCAGACCTATGGGATTCCAACCACTTGGAAAACAGCAATTGTCAAGAATATATTCAAAAGAGGAGACCGGAGAAATTGCGAGAATTACAGAGGGATTAGCTTAATGAATACTGGCTACAAAATATATACGAAAATAATAAATAATAGATTGAGAAACATAACAGAAGTAATAATAAGTGAAAATCAAAGTGGATTCAGAAAGGGAAGGTCATGTATAGACAATGTCTTTACACTGAAACAACTCATAGAAAAGAGAAGAGAACATAACTTAGAAACTCACATAGGATTTATAGATTTGGATAAGGCCTTCGATCGAGTAAACAGACAAAAATTATGGGAAATATTACGAATGAAAGGATACCCGCTGTGCCTTGTTGAAACAATAAAGACATTATATGAAGACACAAATATAATTATAGATACCGGATTCAAAAGAACAGATGCAATCAAAACAAATACTGGATTACGACAAGGATGTAGTTTATCACCCACTTTGTTTAATATATATATAGACGATATTTTTAATAAATGGAAAGTTTTAGTAAATCCAGGAATAAGAATGGATAATAAAATGTGCATAAATAATCTTTTATTTGCTGACGATGTAATCATAATACAGAAAAATGAAGACGACTTACAGAAATCAATGCATGCATTAAATGAAATATGTAAATTATACGATCTAAAAATTTCTGTAAGGAAAACGAAGACCATGGCTTTTTAGAGGAAGAGATCCAGTGAGAACCAAAATTATTTTAGAAAATCAAAGTATAGAACAGGTGTCTAGTTTCAGATATTTGGTGGGCTGTGATGTTGGCTACGATGTGGAAAGAGATATTGACTCCAAAATAAATAAATTTCAGACGGTGTGTGGAACAATACAGAGAACATTCAAAATAAAATTAGAAAAGAAACCAAGATAAAAATGTATAATGTTATGGCGGTTCCCACAATATTGTATGGATGTGAAACTTGGGCTCCAGTGAAAAGACAGAAGGATAGAATACAGACGGCAGAGATGCGGTTCCTAAGACAAGTAAAAGGATGTACAAGACTTGATAGAATAAGAAATGAGGATATAAGAGAAGAATTGAAAGTACAAGCCTTTATTGGATAAAGTCACGAATTACAGACAGAAATGGATTGATCACATGGATGGAATGAGCAAGGAGAGATATCCATTGTTAGCCAGAAATTATCAAGCAAGAGGAAGGCGTGATGTTGGAAGACCTAGAAGACGTTGGGCTGATGCAATATGAAGTCGGAACGGGCAATTGCCTAATCCCTGGAGTGATGATGATGATGATGATGAAGTATGAAAGATTATATAGTGATATAATAGTCATCCATCTTGGTGAAAAACAGTTTCTAAGTGAAAATAATGAATAATAATGACTGGATTGACCGTTAGCATTCGTCATCCATTAAATACATAAAATGGTAATCTTCTAGAAGTGAAAAATATCAACCTAAGCCGGAATCTTTTGGAACTTTTAAATTACAAGATTCATCTTGACCAAAGTGAAAGTTTTAAATAAACTAACTTATCGTTCAACTGTTAATAAAGTGTTGTTATTTGTGTAAGAAACTTTTCCTCATTCCCCTGAAGAGAGTTATTAGTGCCGTGGCAGATTTAAAGTGATTTAAGTTATATCACAAATCTTCAACTTCGGATATCTCACCGAGAACCCAACTTTAAATGTCTCCACAACGAGGGGCACAAATTAAATACAGCTTCAATGGCGCATCAACGAGGGCTCGAATGGGAATCGAACCAGGGACCTGTAAACCTGAATCGAACCAAGGACCACGAGAATGAGGAAAGTAATAAAAATCTTCAAAAGTGAGTACAGTTAAAATTTATATGTGAAAAGTGAATTAGTGAAATAACAATTAATGCTTTTAAGAAATAAGAAAATATTAAAATACCCAACAATGGCCAATAACGAAAATACAACTTGTAAAACTGTTAATATTGAAAACGAACAAATTAGTGAAGGCCAAGAAAATTTAATTTTGTGTAACAATGAAAATAATGAAACTAATGATACACCTCCTTGGGTAGCATTATTAATAAGTAAATTAGAGAAGAATAGTGCAGAATTAAAAGAAATTAGGAAAGACAATTCAAATCTCAGTAATAAATTAGAAAAGAATAGTGATGAATTAAAAGAAATTAGGAATGACAATTCAAATCTCAGTAATAAATTAGAAAAGAATAGTGATGAATTAAAAGAAATTAGGAATGACAATTCGAATCTCAGCAATAAAATTGATACAAATATTTCCAATCTTAGTAAAGAAATTAAAGAAAATAACTTAAAACTAGATGAAAAATTAGAAAGCATTAGGTTAGAATGCAAACAAAACAATTCTAAACTGGAAAAGAGAATAGTAAATATAGCCAAAGATTGTAAAAATGAGATAGAAAAATGTAATGAAAAGATTGATGAAACTCATAATCAAATAGAAACATCTTTGATTGAGGTAAGGCAAAGTTGCCAAGATAAAATCGAAGAATTAGGAACTAAAGTCGAAGATAGACTAAAAATTTCCGAAGAAAGTGTTATCTTAGGTAATGAAGAACTTCAATCAAAGATAACAAATGAAGTAATTATTATAAAAGAACAAGTTGAAGGATGGATAACTAAGATTGTTGAACTTGAAAACAAATATGTGTCAAAACTAGTGAAAAGGAGATTGAGGTTATGTCAGGACATTCTAGTAATGTTAATAATGATCCTCCTTCTAGTAGTAGTAGTAAAAATGTATGTAAAATTCCTGCTAATCTTTTAGGGGAAATTAACTTACCTAATTTTGGTGATACTGTAGGCCAAAGCCCTACTGATTTCATTAGGGAAATTGAAGAATACTTCGAAATCAAAGGAATAGAAGACAAGTTCAGAATGTTCTTCATAAGAAAAAGTTTAAAAGACAATGCAGAGTCTTGGTTTAAGATAGCTTGCCATGATTCAATGACTTATCAAACATTAAAAATGCTTTCTTAGGTTACTACTGGGGACCAGAAAGACAAAACAAACTTAGGTTAGACCTAACTAGTGGAAAATTCTCCAACAATGGTAAACAAGGTTACTTAATTATTTCTTGGAGAAGGCAAAAATGGCATCATTGTTACAGCCTCCAATAGATGAGAGAACTTTAATTTCTATGTTATCGCATCACTTCCCAGATGAGATTAGATATCATTTGATAGTAGCCAGACCACAAAATGTTTCTGAAATGTTAGAGTTGTTAGCTCTACTAGAGAATAAAAGAGAAGTAGATAAATGTAGTAAAAGAAATTTATTTGGGGAAGGGGCAGAGCCCTATAATAAGAAAGGTAATTTTGTAACTAAAAGAAATGATGAATATCATAATGAGAATAGAGAAAGAAGTTTCAAACAGGGCAACAATAATAATAGGTTTGTTCAAAATAGAAACAGCCCAAATAAAAATAGGATGACTAATAATTATAGTAACAATAACCAGAATGGATGGTTCAAACGTAATGAAAATAGGAATGACAGACAAATTAATTATATGGATGTTAACAGAGTAGGAGAAAATAGAAATAGGTATTGGACTTCTCCCTGTAGAGGTTAAAAGAAGAAGGAATGCCTATGGTAATGAAAATAAAGGGTATTTCCAACGACAACAAAATTGTCAAATTAATGAAACTAGTGATAGGACAGAGCAAAATAGAATAGACTCTGTAACTATTCACAACCAAAGTCAAGATATACCTAGTAATGAAAATGACCACGAAGTAAATCACAGGATACCTCATGCTTTAAACGCATAGAAGGTACATTAAAGACTCCGCAATGTACCTCAATCGTTATGAACTTAGGGGTCCAAAATAGATGCTTTGATAGGTTTCAAAATTTAGAAATTGTACCAGCAAATATGAGAGGAGATAGTAAGTTATGTACCTCAAGACAGCGAGATAGCATAATATTGAATAATCATTTGAATATTTCTAAGAATCAGGATACTATGCCTGTTACTAATAAAGAATTAAATGTCATAGGACGACCACCCAAAATTAAAGTAAATATTTTTAACAATGATGTTACTTGCATAGCGGATAGCGGCTGCTCAAACACAACAATAGATCAGAAATTTTATAATTTCTTAGTCAACAAAGGGAATAAGATAATGACTGTAAGAATATGTGGAGTGTATTGTACTCTTGCGATAGGCAAGAAGAAACTGCCAATTAAGCTACAGTGCCTTCTAGATTTACATATCGGAGGATATTACTTCAGTGCAATATGTTTAATTTCTCCATACTTGTCTTGTGATATGTTATAGGCTGCGACCTGTTGGAGCAATATAATGCCATAATAAATTTTGAGTGTAAGAATATTTCCTTGTATAATGAAGATAATGTGAGAGTCGTCATCCCATTTGATAATGAATATGAGGAGAATAAGAATCTAAGTAAGAAGGAGAGTGACATTGCTGAAGAACACATTTTTATAGAGAATATTGTTGTTCACGAGGAGAGGGAATTGGTGAATGGCCGTGGATGCCAAATGCAAGATAATATTGCAGTTAATTGTACTTCCGACAAAGTGTCGAGGGCGAAGAAAGCCTTACTAATGAAAATGGTCGTGCTGACGATTATGTCGCATGTAAATGTTGTGATTTAGAATGTGTCTCTTGCAATACTGAGTATGATGAAATTCCTCTATTATATTGTGTGAGTGACGAACTTGATAAAGACATCTGTGAAATGATAAAGGAAAAAGTCAAAGACACTCATGGCATAAACAATGAACAGAAAGGCATGTTGTATGACATCTTAATGAAAAATAAGAGTTCTTTTTCTTCGAAGCCAGGATTGTGCAACTGTTTTAAATATTCCTTTAAAGTGATGGAACATCCACCTATAAATATTAAAAGTAGACCCATCCCTATTGCTATCAGAGAGCAGGCAGATCAAATGATAGATGACATGTTAATGCAAGGAATAATACAGAAATCTGATTCTCCTTACGCCAACCATATTTGCTGGGTGCTAAAACCTAATGGCAAAATTCGCCTGTGTTTAGACAGTCGTAGGACTAATTCTTTCACTGTCCGGGATAATTATAGGCCCGAGACAATTGAAGCATCTATAGCAAATATGAAAACAGGTAGATTTATTAGTTCTATTGATTTAACTTCTTCATTTTGGCAGATAGAACTAGACCCCAAAGTTCGGCCCTATACAGCTTTTATACATAATGGAAAAGTATATGAATTTACCAGGTGTGCATTCGGTCTAAGAAATAGCGGAAGTGCGCTTCTTAGAGCCCTAGATATTGTACTATCTGATGATGTTAAAAGACATTGTACTATATATGTTGACGATGCAATTATTATTGATAATGTTTTTGAGAATCATATATCTCATATTGATTTAATGTTGTCTCAATTAAAGAATAGTGGAATGACAGTCAGCCTAGAAAAGTCTGTGTTTGTTAGGTCGGAGGTTCAATTCCTAGGATATAGATCTCTAATAAAGGGATTACTCCTGACCCAGACAAGGTTCAAGGAATCTTAGAAATTCCTTCACCAAAGAACATAAAACAACTTCGTAGATTTTTAGGAATCTTAAATTACTATTCGAAGTTTGTCATCAACTATGCCTCAGCGGTTAGTAAGCTGAGAGGGCTGCTGAAGAAAGATAGTAAATGGAGATGGACAGAGGACCATCAATCTACTTTTGAATATGTTAAGAAGTTATTTGCAAATAGTATTTCACTACAGAGACCAAAAATGGACAGAGAATTCCATTTATACACAGACGCGAGTAAAACTGGCCTCGGTGCTGTTTTAACTCAATTTGACGATGATGGGCAACAGTATGTTGTGTCGACAGCTTCGCGCTCGACTACCATCATTGAAGGAAATTACACTGTTTCAGAGTTGGAGCTTACAGCAATATTTTATGCTCTAAATAAATTTAGAATTTATGTTTATAAAAACAAAGTTATTGTTCATAGTGACCACATTTCACTAAGTTTTATAAGTAAATGTAGATTATCCAATAATAAACTGAGTAGGATGATCATGGAAATAATTTCCTATGATATTGAAATAAAACACATAGAAGGAGAACAGAATGTGTTTGCTGACCTCCTGTCTAGATTGAAAAGTGTTGGGAAAATACCTGAAACTGTACATACTCCTAAACACGAAGTAGTAATGTTTAATGTAAAACTGTATAGAGACAAAGGATTTTCATTGTTGATGAAAAACATTGTTGAGCATCAAAAATCTGATATAGAGTTACAACGATTGAAGTATAGTGCGAGAGATATAAAATAATGATGACAAAAATGGAATTGATTGTAATAAGAAAATCGGTATAAAGGATGACATTCTTTACAAATTACATGGGAGAAATGTAAAAAAATGGAAAGTTATAATTCCTAATAATATGGAAGTTCCACTATTTAGAACTTTTCATGTCGGCTTAAATCATGCAGGTTGTGAAAAATTAGCTCTCAACATAAGTGAATTTTTTTATGTTAAACAGTTAGATAAAAAGTTGAGAAAGTTTACTTCTTCATGCATAACTTGTCAAAAAGCCAAATGTATGAACGTAAAATATGATATAGTTCCACAAAACATATTAAGGAACAAAGTAAATAGCTTAGTAGTAATGGATACTCATGGAGAAATGCCTACTACTCAATTTGGTTACAAGCATATTCTTGTATTATCTGATGTATTCTCAAAATTTGTAAAAATATATCCATTAAGAAGTGTAAATAGCAGAGCTTGCCTAGGTAAAATTGTGAGAGATTATTTACCTAATTATGGACCTATTGATGCACTACTTAGTGATAATGCTTCAGTGTTCTCAAGTCCTAAGTTTAAAGATAAACTTACTGCGATAGGAATTAAATTGTACCATTGTAGTAAATATCACCCAAAAAGTAATCCATGTGAGAGAGTTAATAGGGAAATTACTACAAGTTTAAGAATTTTGACCCATCATAAACATTCTGACTGGTTTAAACATATCAGCGTCATAGAGAATGTTATGAATCATTCAATTAATGTCAATACTGGGGAAGCACCCATATTCCTAATGACAGGTAAACAACCTGACAGGTTAATTGCTAATTTACCATTACCTATCATTGATAAAAGTCAAATCCCGGAGACATCCGAGGAAATATGTAAAAGAGTTATTGAAAGGTTAGAATGTCGCGCAGAAAAGCGCAACAATAAGGTTAAAGACATAAAAGGAAGTGGAATCCCAAAGTTGGAGACAAAGTTCTCATAAGGGATATTTCATTATCCAATGCTTTAAAGAAACAATATCATAGGATGAACCTATTGTATAAAGGTCCCTATGAAATATTTAAAAATTTTAATGATACTACATATGAGCTAAGAGAAATAGACACTAGAAAAGAAATTGGAAAATATTCCAAAGAACTGTTGAAACCATTTCAGACTCCTATTAATTAGTTGTAGCTGGTGACTTCAAATAGTTCAAAGTGTATTTAAAATATTGTATGTAAATTTTGTAAAATTAATACTTCTATTTCATTATGTAACATGTATTTATTATAATTGTGATGTATTACATTGTATTGATTCTAATACAGATGAATCTTGTATAGAAAGAAACTTGATATTTGGGGAAAGTGATTTATTTTAATTTAGCCTCACACTTAGTTGTAGCTAAGATTAAAATAAATCAGGGGCAATTTAAAACCGGATATTTATCCCCATATAAAAATAATAAGGGTTTTTGTTTTGTTTATAATTATATTTATTTATATGAAGAATGGACATCAGATTGATTTATAGAATTCAAATTTTTTTATAAGTATATAAAAAAAATAACTGGTCAATATAAACTGTTAATACAGTTAGATGTTTTTATAACTGATGCAGTATGTAAAATACTTCAAATATTCAAATTGATAATTTTTATAAAGAAATAAATGGGATTGGTGGAATTGGATAGAAGTTAACTTGAGAATACTCCTTCCTTTTCTGTTGGACCAATCAGACCATAGAGATTATAACTGAAATAACAAGATGGCTACAATACTTGAAGATGGTCGGTCATGTTCAGCGACTGCTCCTTAAAGAATAAGGAAATAATTGTTTATTTTATTGATGTTGGTTGAAAGAAATAGTGTTAAAAGTATGAAAGATTATATAGTGATATAATAGTCATCCATCTTGGTGAAAAACAGTTTCTAAGTGAAAATAATGAATAATAATGACTGGATTGACCGTTAGCATTCGTCATCCATTAAATACATAAAATGGTAATCTTCTAGAAGTGAAAAATATCAACCTAAGCCGGAATCTTTTGGAACTTTTAAATTACAAGATTCATCTTGACCAAAGTGAAAGTTTTAAATAAACTAACTTATCGTTCAACTGTTAATAAAGTGTTGTTATTTGTGTAAGAAACTTTTCCTCATTCCCCTGAAGAGAGTTATTAGTGCCGTGGCAGATTTAAAGTGATTTAAGTTATATCACAAATCTTCAACTTCGGATATCTCACCGAGAAACCCAACTTTAAATGTCTCCACAACGAGGGGCACAAAATTAAATACAGCTTCAGTGTGTGTGTGTATCTGTTAACTCTCTAGAGATCGCAACAAAATTCAGCAAATAACAATTGATTAAAATTTTAAGGATGGTTTTGTTAACCAGCAATATTGAACCATTAGGAGTGAGGGTAAATTTTAAGCGAAAATTTAAAAACGGTATAATTTTCTATTTTTTTAAACAAAACTCAATACGTACTCTGAAAATAAAACGAGAAAGGTGTTCTCAAAATATAGCGAATCCTGCCATTATCATCATCATCCCGTATCATCGTAGCTGCCGCCGTCTTCCGGAAACCAAACGCCATTCCTCTCTGTCCATCCATTGATCTTCCTCGAATCCTCTGATATTCATAGTCCGCTTGTACCCCTTCTATCCACGTTTTTTCCGTCTTCCTCCTTTCCATTGGGATCCATTCGATAACAATTTTAGGCAATTTTTGCTTTGGCATTCTTTTGACATGGCCATACCACTATTTTTTTCTTTTCTATAATGTCTACGATGCCCGGCTCCTCTTGTACACCCATAATTCAACTTATTTCTTTATTTCGTATTCTATCCATTCTAGATTTTTTCAGCTGATTTTCTTAAAACATCAATATCTGTTCTTAAAATAATTTTAATTTCCCTGGTAGGAATTTGCCAGACTTCAGCACATATGTTAAAGTGCTACGAGTTATGGTTTGATATATTAATAATTTTTTTTGTAATATTTTTTCTCCACCAAACAGAGTTTAAAGCATTTATTGCTTGTTTTGTTTTGATGCATCGGGCTAGCTCCTCGTTCATTATAAAAGGGGGGAAAATACTAAAAACCAAACATCATGCCTATCATTATAATTAAGGATTTACTTGAAACCGGAAATATATAAATCGCTCAACGAGCCCCATGTTTAGTTTTTGCAGTACATATGATTTGATTCACAACATAAATATTATTCCATAAACAGGCACATTGGACATTAAATTCTACTTCTTGAAGAATTCGCTTAATGTATGGATTTCCTGTATGAAGGACTTTAAGGTCACTCCTCAGATCTTAGAATACATTATATACAAATATCACCATTTGACTTCAGAATACCCTTTCAATCACTACAAAATTGTATTAAAAGCGGCTATTGCAATAAACTGACTTTTATTCACAGCAAAATGTCGACCTTGTATAACTTCCTAGAAATTTATGCAAATAGACCACAGGCATTTGAAAATATGCTCCACAATTGTTATAACATGAAGCGAGGAAATAAAATAAATGGGGACATTAATAAATTTTCTGATTAGAGAGATTTATGGCAACATTCCTTTTTAAAAATGAACGAGGAAAGCCAGAATAAAATTACACTCAGATTGGTCGAAAATAAGGTATGAATCCGGGACCTCGAGAATACCAATCCAATTCATTGAGAATAAGGGACAAATAAAAGGAAACCTCCTGTGAAATGTATGTAGTAGGGTCCTATTTATATTGGGTGATTAATACACAGAGTGTCTAAAATATCATCAACATCGTCACTCCAAGGATTAGGCAGTTGACCATTCCGAATTCATAATACATCAGCCCAACGTTTCCTAGGTCTTCCGACATCACGTCTTCCTCTTGCTTGATAATTTCTTGCTAACAGTGGATATATCTCCTTACTTATTGCATTCATGTTATCAATCCACTAATGTCTACAATTCGTAACTTTATCCAATAAAAGCTGCATTTTTAATTATTGTCTTATATCCTCATTTCTTACTCTATCAAGTTTTGTACATCCTTTAATTGTCCGAGAAATCTCATCTCATCGCCGTCTTTCTATTTTCTTGTTGGAGGCAAAGTTTCACAACCATACAATATTGTGGGAATAACCATGTATTAATATTTGTTTATTTTTAATTATATTTTTGAATGTTCTCTGTATTGCTCCACAAAACTAACTAACTGGACAATCGAACCTGTAGGTTCATGTCCGCTCGGACATAAGCTCTCCATATATCCCTATTCTGAGCCAATGTTTTCCAATCTTCCCCTGTATAATCTACCTCCCTCAAATCACAGTTAATGTTATTCTCCCACCTCATTCTTGGTCTACCAACTGAGCGTTTTCCCTCTGGTTTTCCTACAAGAGTCTTCCATGCACTCGTCTTTCATTCCCCATTCGTGCCAAGCTGCCATCTAAATTTTATTTATTTTGAAATCATTCTCTTTTCCATATTGAAATCGTTGCAGCCCATAATTGTCTATAACTTTTGGGATTAAAATTGATAAAAATATAGTAAACTGAGCATTTTAAAATAGGGAACATATTTGTCGAAATGTATATTTCAGGCGCCACGATATTTTACAGTGAAGAACGTTTTTGTAAGCTAATTTCCTTTTATAGGAAATAATGCCTGCGGCGTTGAAATTTTATGGTGCTAGCTTGAAAAACAGTACTCTACACAATCGCCTTCTGATTTTGTTCCCTACAGTGTACATCATGTCGTTGGGTTTATGAAACATCAGTAGATACGCATCAGGATCCTAGCCATCTCGTTATAGAGGGGACTCCAGGATCCTTCAAAGTATGCGATAAAATCTTATGCACCCCATGCATGGATTGAGACTGGTGGTCGCCACATTGAACATTTGCTTTGAGCTGGAAGTTGTTGGTTTTGCAACTATGCGGTGTAAACCTTTTACGGTCAAAGAAGTTATGGATACATTTCCGACTATTGGATTCATACATCAAAATATTAAGTTGAGATCTCTATTCATAATAATTTACGCTCTAGTGTCCATTGTGAACCAGAGCCTTGTCGCATTGTTTCCGCCATTCAAGCCTCGATCTGCCAACTTCCTCCAATTCTAAATCCCCAGACTACGCAGATCTATCTGTACGTTGTCCAGCCATCTATGTCTCGGTCATCCGACCGATCCGCTTCCTTCTGGTTTGGTATTTGATATTTTCTTTTGCACTCTATGATTTCCCATCCTTTCCACATGTCCTAACCATCTAAATCTCCGAGTTTTGTTGTCAGCTACTATTGTTGGGGCTTTGTAAAGTTCTTCCAATTCACTATTTATGGGCTCATTACAATTTAGGAACAAGATCTCAAGATTCTTCTTTACTTTTGATACCACAGCATAGGGTATGTCCATACTCTGAATATTCCACAATATCTATGGCTAGAGCCTGGAACTCACTTTCCAGTCATGTCAGGGTCTGTCAATCACTATCATTATTTAAATCCAAATTAACTGATATCTTAAGTTCAACACAACGAAAAAAATAACTACATAACAACTATATTCATCTAGGACGCTTTACTTACTTGATTTTATTTTATATTATTTTAATGTTATTGTATTCCATGTTTTGTTAGAATTAGCTAGTATTAGATCACATACCCATATTCTTTTATTTAGTCTTACTTACTTACTCACTGGCACTATCGAACCCGTAGGTTCATGGCCGCGCGGACATAAGCTCTCCATACATCCCTATCCTGAGCTAATGCTTTCCAATCATTCCCTGTATAATCTACTTCCCTCAAATCATAGTTAATGTTGTTCTCCCACCTCATTCTTGGTCTACCAACTGGGCGTTTTCCCATTGGCTTTCCTACAAGAAGCTTCCATGCACGTCTTTCATTCCCCATACGCGCAACATGTCCTGCCCATCGCAGTCTACGAGACTTAACTGTTCTTATTATATCTGGCTTCCTATAATGCTTCATTGTTATGTAGTCTTCTCCATTCACCTGTCTGTTCATCTCTCTTTGGTCCAAAAATTTTCCTAAGAACTTTATTCTCAAATACTCGTAATCTCCTTTCCTCCCTTAAAGTAAGAGTCCATGTTTCGCACCCATATAATATAACTGGTAGAATAATAGTTTTATATATTTTCAGCTTAACGTTTTTTGAAAGGAGTTGGGACATCAAAAGTCTCTGCAATGCATAATAGCATGCATTTCCAGAATTGAGCCTATGTTTAATTTCTTTGTGCATCTCATTCCTATTTGTGATTATTGTTCCTAGGTATTTGAATTCAGCCACTTCCTCAAAATTTCCCTCATTTGTCATTAGCTGTCCATTTCCATTATATAATGTATTTCTACGTGTGACCATATATTTAGTTTTATTGATATTTACTTCCAGTCCTAATTTCTTAGTGTTACTCAATAGTGTGTGCGTGTTGGCCTTTGGTATCTCCTCGCTATCGGCCAATAGTACTACATCATCAGCATAAACTAACAGCTTATTAATACCATTGAGTTGTAAGCCTTCCTCATTCTCTAAAGATTTAATGGCATGCTCTAGTACAAAATTAAATAGTAGAGGAGATAGTGCATCTCCTTGCTTCAACCCATTCTGGATTTCAAAAGTGTCTGAAAACTGTTTGCCTACACGCACCCTACTCGTTGAGCCATTTAGACACATTCGTATAAGTCTAACTAACTTTTTAGGAATTCCGAACTCCAGCAGGATACTATATAACTTCTCCCTCTTAATTGAATCATATGCTTTTTTGAAGTCTACATATAGTTGATGTACAGTACCATTATATTCCCATTTCTTTTCTAAAATCTGTCTTATACTAAAAATCTGATCTGTTGTAGACCTGTTTCTTCTAAATGCACATTGATGATCTCCTAGAATGTCATCAATATAGGGAGTAAGTCTGCTTACTAATATATTTGTTAGAATTTTGTACGAAGTTGAAAGTAATGAGATGCCCCTGTAGTTGTTGCAATCAGTTTTATCTCCTTTCTTATAAATTGGTACGATAATTGATTCCTTCCATTCATCTGGAAGAGCTTCTTTTTCCCAAATCATACTAAGCAACCAGCGTATCTTGTCCATCAATTTTTCTCCCCCTGATTTTATCAGTTCTGCTGGGATCTCATCTGAACCTGATGCTTTATACATCTTCAATTTTTCAATCGCCATTTCAACCTCTAATGCACTTGGTTCTGCGACTAGCATTTCTGCTGTCTGTAACTTATCCTCCTCAATGTCCTATTCTGTATGTACATTTAATAGCTGATTAAAGTAACTTTTCCATCTATTTAATATACTCCTGGAATCTGCAATCATATCCCCATTTTCATTCCGAATTATGTTTGTTCTAGCCTGAAACCCTTTCTTCTCTATACTAATTCCCTGATATAATTCTCTAATGTTCCTATTTTTTGCATTCATTTCAAGATCATTAATCTTCTCTCTCAAATATTCCCTCTTTTTACTCTTTAGTAACTTGGTGGTTTCCCGTCTAACACTACCCAATTGCTCTAAATTTACCTCATTTGGCTCGTGTAACCATTTCATTTTTGCTAGCTTTCTTTTCTTTACAATGTCGGCACATTCCTCATCAAACCATTTCTTGTTTTGCCTCTTTTTTAAACAACCAATGCTTTCTGATGCTGACAATTTAATAGTATCTCTTATAGCCTCCCATTCTTTATTTATATCAGTTTCTTCTTCGTTTGCCACATTGTCATCTGAAAATTCCAGTACTTCAAATCTATTAGCAATTTTGATTTGGTATTCTTGCCGCATTTCATCATTTTTCAAGTTTTTTAATTCAAATTTTACAGAATCATCTTTAGCGTTTGTTCCTCTCATAAGCGATAACCGTTGTCTGATTTTCACCCTGACCAGATAATGATCTGAATTGCAGTCTGTCCATCTAACTGATCTAACATCAATGATGCTACTGTGCCAGCGTTTATCCACTAATACATGATCTATCTGGTTCCGAGTTTCTCCATCTGGGGACGTCCAGGTGTATTTATGAATATCCTTATGCTGAAATGTTGTGCTCTTAACAATGAGATTCTTTGATGTGGCAAATGTGACTAATCTAACCCCGTTGTCGTTACTATCTTCATGAAGACTGAATTTGCCTATTGTTGGTTTGAATATATCTTCCCGCCCCACTTTTGCATTAAAATCTCCTAAGACAATTTTCATATGATATCGTGAAAGGCTATCAAATAAACATTCTAATTCTTCATAGAACTCATCCTTGATCTTGTCATCTTTATCTTCTGTGGGGGCATGTACATTTACAATTATAAAATCATGTCGTTTACCCTTTAGAATTATGTATGATATCCTATCACTAACAAACTTAATATCTCGGATAGCGGATAGGATCCTCCTTCTGACTAAAAAACCCGTTCCAAATGCAGGTCTTTCTGCACCCCCATAGTATAATGCAAAGCTTCCTGATTCCTGACTACCTTCTCCTGGCCACCTAACTTCCTGTAAAGCGACTATATCCAAGGGCGATTTATCTAATTCCCGCGTCAATATCTCTAGTGCCCCGCTATTGTATAAAGTCCTAACATTCCATGTTCCTAGGAACATGTCCCTGTGTTTGAGCCTTTGGCATGGGTTCCCTGAAGTAGTCCCCGCCCGGAGAACCGAATGGGGGACTATTTGACCTCCGGAAAATTTTACCCCAGTAGAACCCATGTCCGCATTTCTTGACGGTTGTATTTTTACGGTGAAAGATCGTCGCTCTTTCGACCAAGGTACTTATTTCGTCTGGCTTATCACCTTCGACCAGTCCGGCATGGGTAACCCTATCGGCAGCAATGCTACCGCCGGCATAGCTCTCAGGATCATTTAAGCACACAAGCCACTCCACCACGACAAGGTAAAGATACCATGGAGGGCTTTTATTTAGTCTATATTTTAATAATATTTTAAAATTGTAATACGTATGTAACATTTGTATAACTTTACTATTCGCTGGTTGAGTGGAAGAAAAGGCCTTATGGCCTTAACTCTGCCAGCTAAAATAAAACTTTTTTTTTTCTTATTCTCTATTGACCTTGAATACATATTCCATCAAATATTCTCCTGAGGACATTCTTTCCCCGTGAGTTAACCTCTATTGTTTACATATTTTTGACGCCAAAGTTTTGAGATGCCCTGTAGAAAATATTCTTGTTATTTGAAACGTGTATGAAATAATAATTGAAGCATTAAAAACATTCACAGCTGTCGTTGTAAGCTGGATGGAATTGCCCTGTCGTTTAAACTAGGAACTATAAAACAATGCACTGGACAAATTGGTCAGCTCGTGGTGATTTATCCTTCAAATTTACATCCATGAAATTAGTGATAATATTGATACATTACTTACTGGGACGTAAAATTGAATTTCCAATTCATAAACGTATAAATGCGGACATTCAATTTATTTGCGTATTAAAGTGAATTTATTATTCTCAAACCACTTTTCAACAAAACACTTAATGCTGATTTTAGTGAAGTAATATATTCATGTGCATTATAATGCATTTATATTCAAATTAACTGCGGTTTGTATGAGGTTTCCGAGTTGTGAAAATAGTATCATATGGAGAGAAGCGTGGGAGGAAAACATAATATTATTCCATAATTATAGTGTTTGAAAAAATAGTAGAATACCACAACAAAACTTGATAAGTCGCTTAGAAGAACTTTCATTAATAGAGGGAAAAATTATTATGAGAGATGAATGAAAATATATTATTTTTATGCATAAACAAAAATATGAGTTCCCAATCTAGTTGGCTCATATTCGGGGAATAATGACTTCAAAACCTATGCCAACCAACCTGATTGATCCTGGTGGACTAGTGGTTACCACGCTCGCATCTGATTCTGAAGTTCGCGTGTTAAAAAACGGCCGAGATTGATGGATTTTCAGTGTGCGAAATTACAAAGCTTTGCTTTTTCCGAAGCCAACTATAGCAGTGGGTTCGTGGGATTATTTTAGGCACATGAAAATAACTCGAGCCTCATAAAAGGGGCAGAGAGCAAAATTTGTCGGCTCTTTCACTTCCAAATTTTAATTGCGATCTAACTATTTTCCATAGTTTTATTCAGTTTTACACTCAAATGATTATTGTAGTTTCTGTGAAATAAATAGAAATGTTTATATAATAAGATTTATATAAATATAAACCACTTAAATTTAAATATATCTTCATTATATAATTATTATCAGCACTCGTTCAATCATAACATTATTCCATAGCATTCATTTACTTCTTCAAAAAAATAACATTGCAGTAATAGGAAACACTTCTAAAGATCCTAGACACGATTTGACCTTGGAAGTTAAAGCACTTAAAAATAAATTTAAAAAAAAGGAATTACGAAATAAGTTATTTCAGTCAGTAACGTTTGAGATTTTTACTCGAATGGTGCAGAGTTCAAATCCCGGGACATATAACCTGACTCATGTTTCGTTCTGGTTTTACTCTGTTTTCAAGGCAAATAATGGGTAGGTTTTCAATACAACGCTCCGTTTCATCCTTGTATACCTTTATGTTCATTTTTTAACCGCTCCAAGTTGTCATTTCGACATATCTAGTGTTCTCTCCTGGCATGGCATACTTGTAACGCCTGGAAGTGGAGTTATGTTGTCCCGATGATATGAGAGTTGATGATGATGGTAATGATGCGCCAGGAGAGGCCTTAAACTAAACTTAAGCTAATTAGGAGAATATGATATTGAAGATAATGATGTCACATGCTGTTCGCGGACTGTTTGGGCCTTAATACTTTCTGGCATTTATCTTATAGGTGAGGAAAAATCCCCCCCCCAAAATAACTTCACCCAGGAAACTTGTCCCGACCGGGGATCGAACCCTAGTCCGCTGCGTGACAAGGCATCACGCTACCTCGAGATCACAGCGGTGGACTATGTTCAATTATAAATTATAGTATAATGAATTTGCAAATATACATAGACTAAATATAGGCAACTGTCTACCTATTGATATAACCCAGAAACCCAGATGATATATTATCAATAGTCTTGAACCCACTGAAAAATAAAACTAATTATAAAAATGTAAGTGTAATATACCATATGCATAAAAAATACATAAATGTAATGTTAAGAGATTCCGGGCTATGTGACAGTGGTCTATAACTGGTATTTCTTCACAGTCGAGTTTACGACACGGTAACACCACCTAGAAGCACTCGCCATTGAAGATGCCCTCCACAGTTGATAGAGAAACATCTGAAAGAGATACCGGTTATAGACCACGGCCACATAGCCAGGAATCTTTTAACATTATGATTACATTGCGCAAGAAACAATAAACCTTTTTTTGTCTCAGAAAGAAAATTATGTGATTCTGATAGTATTTTTTCTCCTGAATACAAATATGATATCGGTTTTTATCCATCACGCAAGGTTTCCAAGAGACAGTAATTTATAATTTCAAATACTTTAATATTTTCTACATTCGTAACTACACAATATTCGAACATTCGGACTCGCGTAGGAAGTAAAAAATGACGATTTGCTGCCATATTTCGCCTGTGGGGTTCCCTCTTGATGGTCCAGCAATAATCGGGCAGCATATTATGATTCCATTTGTCTTGATATCTCTTTTCCAGAGATGAAACCCTTTGAGTTAGCTCATTTGGTTTCATTTCATAATGGACAAATGGACGATAAAACGTTTATTAAAAAAGTAATTATTTAAATCCATTAATTTAAATTGAAATAAAAAACTATGGATGATGGAGAGATTCCGAATACATATTTGAAAACATGATAAAAAAACTGCATTAAGTACAACTATTGGTACTCATGAGACAAAAATCACGTTGACCAGTGTTACCGGCCGTGAAAGTCTGCATTCCACAATACTTAAATGTTTTTATCAATACTATTTGTTCAAACAAATACGAATGTATGATCAATTGGGGGGCATAACTATGAAAATTAAAGATGGTTAAAAAAGTGGTTTCCTGAAATGTAACGATTTATATCTAACAACGTATTCGCTGTGATCACAGATATTAATAGTTGACTTTTTTTTATCAATATACCTCTACCAGGATTCCTCTAACTTAAAAGTGACGATAACCATCGCTGTGGTCTCGAGGTAGCGTGCTGCCTTGTGACGCAGCGGGCTAGAGTTCGATTCCTGGTCGGGCCAGATTTCTTGGGTCATGGTTTTTTTCCGGGTTTTTCACCACCTCTAAGACAAATGACAGGAAACATTTAGGCCCAAACGATCCCCGAACATCATCTGGTCATCATTATCATCATTAACATATTCATTAAATTTAGGATTAAGGCCTCTCCTAGCGTATTATTAGCATCATCATCACCACCACCTATAATATAACATCGGGGCTGCGTAACTCTGCCTTACGCGATGCCCGACCTCAAAAGTGGGTTACAATAACGCCATGCCAGGAGAAAATACCAAAATATCGATTTTACAACATGGTGGCATTGAATAAAAAAATATCCAACAAGTGTTTACTAATATTTAATAATAAAAAAAATAACTAATTTAAATCTTAAAACAGGTTTTGATTGAGTAAACTGTGCTATACTAAGCTTTACTTTCGCATTCTCTAAAATTAAATTCGTTGACAATATTTAAATAACCGACTAATTTGACAAAAGTGTTATCAATTGAAATCCCCCATTCGAAAGTTCCAGCATTCAAATCCCAGTTAGAGCAAACTTGATTTTTTTTTCACCAATCATTTGGGTAAGAGTTATATTAGAATTTCATCATAGGGTTTACAAGTATATCATAATAATTTTAATGCCATTGAAGTTAAATCAGTGATCACCAACAGAAAACACATGAGAACACAGTAATAAAAGTTTACTGTCTATTGGAAACAAACCAAATATTCTAGACGGAAATGAGTTTAAATGCTGAAGGGTCCGAGAATAAAATTAAATGATTAAATGACACACATACATATATATATATATATATACTACTTTTAATTTTTAATCACTTAAAGAAAACTGACTTAATGCTCGTTATATTGTAACATTTAATGACAAATTCTATGCGGTACTTTACAGTGTGGGGTGTACTGAAATATTCTGAAAATAACAGACGAATTTTGTTGCCAACAAGTGAATAAATGACACAATAAATAATATTACAAATAAAGAAGCAGGAGTAGTGAGGATTTATGTACGGTATATAATATATCCTTATAATTATTACTTACTTCATTATGTGGGTAAATAAACATATTTCAATTGCGTTACAATTATTTTTTTTGCAATTTTGATAAAGTTTGCATTTCTTTTCACTTACTTTAATGTTTCAAATAATAATGCAAATACCTGACAACACATTCATTACCGTAAGTTTAAGCCATTATTAATTTTTGTTTACATATATGTTACATAAGTCCACCGCTGTGGTCTCGAGGTAACGTGCTGACTTGTCACGCAGCGGGCCCGGGTTCAATCCCCGATCTGGGTAGTTTTCTAGGTGAGGTTTTATGGGGTTTTTCCTCACCTGTAAGGCAAATGTCAGGAGAACTTAAAGGCCCAAACGGTCTCCGAAATCATATGGTCATCATCCTTATCATCTTTCACCGGTGTGGAAAGTAACGGGAAGCTACCACACTTACAATTCCCAAGTATACCTGCAAGCATAGCATGAAAATTGCTATGATTGCAGTGAAGGACCTGCCTTCGGGCAAAATTACTATGGATGGATATGTTAGATAAAGTTACGTTTATAAGTACTTTATCTTGAAATAGTTATAATAACTTCATTATTCAATATCCAGCTCATTGTAAGGATATTTAGCGGATCCTTTTTTTGTTTTTTGTCGAATAGGTACGTGATAATTATTTATTAAAATAATAAAATTCGAGATAACATAAAATGAATATTTATTCATTGCAAGAATTAAAACTGAAGGGTAATAGAGAAGAAAAAAAAACAGTCATCGTACTATAAAAGCTAGAAATATAATGTTTAGATCTAATTAAACAACTTATCTATTCCTTAACCTGTATTCCAAACTTCGAAGATGAATAAACCCAAGACTAAACTGATTCTTATACTGTTTCACATTTCTAAAAGATAGCCATTCCCATGGATAATCTAAGGTTATCTCGAGCTCCATTTCGACAAGCAAGAATGTGACTTACTTAGTTCTTTCCCTGTACAATTCAAACGTTTTATGTATTCGTTTCGAAATACTGGCTTCAATGTGAAAATCCCATTTGATCCGTAAAAATCAATTTTTAATTCTTGTAGGGTAAATAATAAAAATTATTATACGAATATAAAAATGAAGAATGAGAAATGATGTTCAATCTCCGACATGATTAATCAGTTTCTTTGTAAGAAAATAAGAAAATAAGGTACACAACTCAAATCACATCCAATAAAACGTTTAAAATATTGAAGAGGCATATTAAAGGTTTTTGTTATTAAAGCAGCCAATTTCAAATATTTTAATTTATAAAATAGTATATCTTAATTCATATTATATTATTACATTATGTATATATATATATATATATATATATATATATATATATAATATGAAAAGAAAAATGAATGCTTGAGTCGGTATTTGAACTCGAGTCTTTAAAGTCTGTACCTTTAGCGCTCTAACCAACTGAGGTACCTCTTGTGTGAATTGAGAATACTACATGTATAAGGAAATTGTATGTTTGTCTTGGAATTCTTGGGTAGCTCAGTTGGTTAGAGCACTAAAAGTACAGACTTTAGAGACTCGAGTTCAAATCCCGACTCAAGCATTCATTTTTCTTTTCATATCATATTTGCCTTCATTGCCAAATGTCAAAAATATATTTATAATATATATATATATATATATATATATATATGTTATAATTAAATATTTAACATTGAGCAATGCAAGCTTAATATGGTATGATAAGAAAAATAAATGCCTGGACGGGATCAGAGATCCGGGTTCGAATCCCGTCCAGGCATTTATTTTTCTTATCATACCATATTAAGCTTGCATTGCTCAATGTTAAATATTTAATTATAACATCGATAAAGCGTCACTGCTATTAAGTAAAAATGTACTCTTTCTCTTTAATTTGCGTACTTGTTATAGTCAGCTACTAGATGGCAGTGAAGACTGAGTTCTCGCGACATCTAGTAATAATGGGGAATATAATACATATATAAGAAAAATAAATGTTTGAATTGGATTCGCCTGGTGGTGTAATGGATATCTCACTGAGGTACAGACTCAGAGATCCGGGTTCGAATCCCGTCCAGGCATTTATTTTTTTTATCATATATATATATATATATATATTAAGAGTTTTGAGACTAAATTCTGATCAATTATAAATTAATATCTCATTATTAATTTCATGACTGATTAAAAATAACACTTTCCAGAGAGCCTGAACCTCTTTTACATGAAAGATGATGTTTTTAATTTATAGAAAATTAATGTAATTTATTATAATTATCGTATGTTGCCTTACGTTGTCGCTGCTGTAGTGTACGGTCCTGGCAATAGATAAAACTTTGAAACATTAAATGTACGAGTATTGAATCGAAATTCTGTGAAATTCAATAATAGGTTCTAACTCTTTCACTGTGATCCATAATATGACTTCAATGATTGAATATTACACATGCTGTAGCATTCAGATGTTTCTGACGTCTTGCCGCCTTTTTCTTCTTCTTCTGGGTTAAAGGAAAAGGAACCAGTAAGTGCCCGAAACTTCGGCCTATATCAACTTTACAATACGGTGCAATGCCTAATAACTGAAACCACATAGATATAATATTTTTTATTAAAATTTGTTATGTATAATCATGACGATTAAACAGTATTTAATGGGATAAAGATGTCAAAACAAACCGAACATTTAAAAATACAATTGTCAAAAAGACTATGACATACGACTCAGAGGCATGATATTTGAAAGCAAGAACAAATTCTACAGAAATAGACTTATGGTGACGATCAACAAGGATTTTAAGAACAGGAAAAAAATATTATAAAGAAAAATATGAAAGTTCAGGGATCTCTAATATAAGCTACGAAAATAACAGAGTTAATATGGTTTGGAGGGACGTACGAAAAGGATGATGGAGGACATACGCACATATATATATAAGAATGAGGATATAAGAGAAGGATTGAAAGTACAGCCTTTATTGGGTAAGGTCACGAATTGCAGAGAGAAATGGATTGATCATATGGATTGAATGAGTAAGGAGAGATATCCATTGTTAGCAAGAAATTATCAAGCAAGAAGAAGACGTGATGTTGGAAGACCTAGAAGACGTTGGGCTGATGCATTATGAAGTCGGAACGGGCAATTGCCTAATCCCTGGAGTGATGATGATAATGATGAATGGTTTCTGACAGGAAAAAGTTAAACATGGACACAAATAGTAGCCAGAATAATGGAAGAATGAGACTTGGAGGAAGAGGCATGGAAAATACAGAGAAGTGGAGACTGACTGAAGAATCTTGAGATGGGTACAGGAAGATATCAAAGAAACCTGAGGATAAGAAACCAAAAATTTTGTAATTGTAAGTACAGTCAAATGGAAAATAGTTTATTGTAATTTAGATGTAACAACATATTTTTCTATCCTGGTTGAGTGGTAGACAAAACCGTAAGGCCTTAACACTGCCAGATAAAATAAAGCTATTATTATTATTATTATTATTATTATTATTATTATTATTATTATTATTATTATTATTATTATTATTATTATTATTATTATTAAGCGACTGGAAACTTTTGAGATGTAAATATGAAGAAGAATGGACAGACAAAATAAAAAAATAAAGATGTGCTACACAAAGTGGGTGAAGGAAGGAGAATGCTGGAACTCATAAAGAAGAGGAAAATAAATTGGATTGGTCACTGGATAAGAACAATCTGCCTGCTGACGGATGCCCTAGGAGAAAAGATCAACGGAAATATAGTTAGAGGCAGAAAAAGACATCAGATGATAAACAATATTAAAACAAATGGTTTGTATGCAGATACAAAAAGGAAAGCTGAGTTAAGGAAAGAGTCGAGGATGCTGAGTTTGCAGTGAAAGACCTGCTCTTGGGCAGAACACTATGTATTATTACTATTAACATTATTATTATCATTATCATTATTATTATTATCATCATCATCATCATCATCATCATCATCATTATTATTATTATTATTATTATTAATTAGGTAAATCTTTATTTTATATTAAATAAATAAAAATATCAAGCGACTGATAAAGGACAAGCCCATTTTACTCAACAATCTGCTACTTTTCAATTAGAGCATGGGGAGAGTCTTTACTATCAAAGGTAATTAGCACAGAGTAACATCATATTATACTCGACTCAACAGATTACAGTGAGGAACAAGGCAGGAATGGAGCAAATGAGCTAAATACGAAGGTTAAAAATTGTAGGGTATAATGCAGTTTGCGATAGCAAAAAACATGCAGTTGGCACGATATGGCAGATAGCGTGATGAGACTGAAGAAGATATTGGATTTCTGTCCAGACAACTACTTAGGCTATCTTGTCTACTAGCTGGGTAGGAAATGAGTTCTAATTCCCAGTATGAGATTCATTTCCAGTATTACAACTACACAAAAAAGGCTTTTCTTCAAGCCAGATAAACTGAAACAGCATGTTACCAAAACTAAAACAGTTGTGCATTTTATGCAATGCAGGAAAAAAAAAACAAGATGTAAATTACTTCCTTCAACCTCACTTCTTCACCTTTGTTCTCTTCAAGTTTGTTATTAGCATGCCACTTACACAAAACTGACGCATTTCTTCATTTGGCTCGCTCAGTAGCAATGTTTAATAAGCTGACCGTAAAGTTCATGTTGTAGACTTTAGATTTTTTGAAGTACGTAAATGAGAGCTAATTTTGAATATTTTTTGTGAGATTAAATATTACTTTGCAGCGTCTGTTGAAATATTATATACATTTTTACTATTCAGATAGTTCATACAATTACAGCAAAGACAATACAGACGGTAAGTAAATAATGTTCGATCTAATTAAAGCTATTTTTTGCGCGATAGTGCGTTTTGTTGTACCTACCAGCAATGGCGACCATTATTGAAAGTTCAACTTCCTAAATTTCGGGGTTGCCAACCTAAATAACTATATTGTAATATTACCTTTACACCCACGTGCGGGAAGTAAAACCACTACCCTCTATGTATACTACGTACAATGTATATACAAAATATCCAAAAAAGATAGTGTTAATATACATTATACGAAATAAATCACTGCATTTTAAATTAAGTGAACTTTATTTGAAACAATATAAAGTGATAGGCCTACATACGTACTTGCGGCTATGTTATCAATAATTGTTCTCAAGGCCTCCTGTTGTTTCAACTAATAAACATTGCCCACACTGTTAACGTTAGTCAATTGTTTATAATGAACGAAAATATTTCCAACAAAGATATTATTTTACTATTATTTATTATTTTGAAAACACCATGGCGCAAAAAATAATGTACAACGCACGTTTGTGAAGTGTTTTACAGAATCTCGGAAATTAAAAACCCCGCTATCGCTCGGTTTTTTTTTTTAATTTTTTCCTCGATTCTGTAAAAACCACTTTCTAACCTTGCATCGTAATATACTATTACCTTTTCAGAAGAATATGAAAATTCTAGTTCATTGTTCATCACTTTATAAAATAGCGTACATAGTGTTAAGAATTCTGACAGATTGTTTTTTTTTTTTTCCAAATTCTGAAATATATTACGGTCTCGCGAGGCAGCCGAGCATTTTAAGGCACGATACCTCGGTGAAGAGCTACAGGAATTGCGCTCATACGAATCCCCATGGGGGAATAAATTTTCTCATGGACTTTCGGGCATTATGGGACCGGTGTACATCCAGCATCGTGAAGAATTTGATAACTACCCATACTTAGCAGCTCCGGGTTAAGAAAACCAGCTATAACTGTTGGGGGATATATTTTGACCACATATCATCCTTGTACCGGCAATATTATCGTCAACGTCTGTGATTGACACATGTGGATGTGAGGTTAGCAGGCTGCTGCAGGTCTAGAGCCTACTAGGTCTGTCGTTCTATGGAAAAAAATATATATAACGTTAAGATATTCACATACATAACAAGTCAGAACAATAACCAACTAACTAACTAACTGGCTCTATATAACCCGTAGGTTCATGACCGCGTGGACATTAACTCTGCATACATCCCTATCCTGAGCTATTGTTTTTCAATCATCCCCTGTATAATCTACTCTCCTCAATTCATAGATAATGTTATTTCCCCCACCTCATTCTTGGTCTACCAACTGGTCGTTTTTCCTCATGTTTTCCAACAAGAATCTTCCATGCAACTCTTTCATTCCCCATTCGTGCCACATGTCCTACCCAAGTCAGTCTACGAGACTTAACTGTTCTTATTATATCTGGCGTCCTATACATACTATGTAGCTCACTATTATGTAGTTTTCTACATTCACCTGTCTGTTCATCTATTTCTGGACAAAAAAATTCCTAAGAACTTTATTCTCAGATACTCGTAATCTCCTTTCCCCCTTAAAGTAAGAGTAATATAGACAGGGTGTAGATGAATTATACCGCATAAATTTAACTACGTATAAAGGGGTATTATATAAGCATTTTGAGATAATGAACTAATTGTCTACGAATAAAAATGTCAAAGTTATGATTCAATTTGTAAAATGGTTGGCACGCCACTGATTATTTCAAATTAAAATGGAACTAATATGATACAGAGACTGAACTTCCAACAAGCATGCACCTTTAACTCAGTGGTTATAGCAGTCTAATATACCGACGCAAACGTAAGATTTATTCATCACGTTCGAAACTCCCTACAGTACGTGTACAATTTTTTTCTTCTTCCTTTAATACGTACGTACTGTAAATTAGTTACGTGCGTAGATTTACTTCTGGGTTAATTGTTTATTCATTATTTACAGAATACGGTAATGGAATGTCGGCACAGTACACGAGCTACAAAACTACATATGTACGTATTGTACAGACAATTGTTTGAAAGGTTGTAATAATAATACAATTACTGTAGAGTGCAATAGGTTTCGTAAATAAAATGTGTAACTGTACTGTATGGTACTTATGTACATAGATAAATTATAGTGCAGTGATTAATAACATGAAGAGGTATAGTGTATGTACACATGGCATACATAATGTTATTGGAAAATAAAAGCAATACATTTGAGTAAACCAGAAAAAAAAGTAAAGCACCTGTAGACTCATTAAAGAAATTGTTCAAATTGGCGACTTCCAATTCTCACAACACAGACGTCATTGGCGACGAAAGGATTCTCGTACCCCGTTAATTATCTCAAATTACTTATATAATACCCCTCTATACGTAGTTAAATTTATGCGGTATAATTCATTTACACCCTGAATATAGTATTTTTCCTGATTATAATTGATAAATATTACTGTTCGGAGAAAAATTGTTAAGTCGTCTCCGTGATACAGGCAATTACATATTCGCCCTCCACCTCTGCGTCCGGAGTTGGTATCTTTACCATTCAATATAGGGCTCATAGTGGGCGAATAGGAGAGATAGGAGGTTTTCTCGGATTTCTCCTGTTTTCCCCTGCCCAAAACACCATTTACTTTATTTTTTTCATATTCATATCTGCATAATGTAATTTTACATCATCTGCCCGTATGATGTTGCAACATGGGTAGTAAACCGGCATCACTGTTCTTCACAAACCCTCAATAATACGGCTTAATCGTTTATTTTCTCTAAGGAAGGACAAATCCCGCCACTATGTTCAAACCGTACAACTCCCCTTTCTAAGGCAAGGTTTGTGATAGGACATTTCACAATCCTCCTTTAAAGTCAATGGTTTTCCCTCTCTCCGTGTTCAAACGAGTTCACTACAACCTTCCTTTCTTAAAAAATTATAATCTCATTTAATCCCTCGAACTGAAATTTCGTCGCACGCAATTAAAGAGAGATATTTACAGATAAATAGTAAATTTATCCTGTATTTAATACTTCGCTAACTACTCGTATTTACAGATAAATAGTAAATTTATCCTGTATTTAATATTTCGCTAACTAGATGCGTATGCATCATTTTTATTCTAAAGTACATATCAATATTAACTGATTTTGTACAATCCAAACAAAAATATTATAACAACTATTTTTACAAACGTTGCTTTAACCAGCGATTTTTATCTTTAAATTTTACTTTTTTCAGGAATGGAAACTAAAAATAGTACAAATGTCTTTGATGTAGCGCCCCTTTTATTTGGATGGCTGGACTTCACTGTGTTTGGTCTGGTTCTACTAGCTACTGCTGCTGTTGGAGTTTATTATGGATTTTTCAACAAACAAAAGACCAAAGTGGAATATTTACTCGGAGGGAAATCGATGAGTACAATCCCTGTAGCACTCTCATTAGTCGCTTGGTAAGTTGTAATTAAGACTATTTAATGAATACAGAGTGATTCACAGATTTGAAGATTTTATGTCATTAACCAGAAGCTTCATTGGTATTAATTAACTGTTAGTTTATACTGATGATGTATTATTGTGCAATAGCGAAACGATACTAAAGGCTGACATGCACGCACTATTGAGTAACACTAAGAAATTGGGACTGGAAGTCAATATGAATAAAACTAAATATATGGTCACACGTAGAAATACATTATATAATGGAAATGGACAGCTAATTACAAATGAGGGAAATTTTGAGGAAGTGGCTGAATTAAAATACCTAGGAACAATAATCACAAATAATAATGAGATGCACAAAGAAATTAAACATAGGCTCAATTCTGTAAATGTGTGCTATTATGCATTGCAGAGACTCTTGATGTCCCAACTCCTTTCAAAAAACGTTAACTGAAAATATATAAAACTAATATTCTATCAGTTATATTATATGGATGTGAAACATGGATTCTTACTTTAAGGGAGGAAAAGAGATTACGAGTATTTGAAAATAATGTTCTTAGGACATTTTTTGGGTCAAAAAGTGATGTACAAAAAGGTGAATGGAGAAAACTACATAATAGTAATTTACATGATATGTATAGGAAGCCAGATATAATAAGAACAATCAATTCTCGTAGACCGCGATGAGCAGAACATGTGGCACGTAAGGGGAATAAAGGAGGTGCATGGCAGCTTCTTATAAGAAAACCAGAGGGAAAAACGCTCAGTTGGTAGACCTAGACTGAGGTGGGAGCATAACATTAACTATGATTTGAGGGAAGTAGATTCTACAGGGGATGATTTGAAGATAGAAGTTCAGCATAAGGATGTATGGAGAGCTTATGTCCGCGCGGCCATGAACCTACGGGTTGGATAGAGCCAGTGAGTTAGTTAGTAGAGTGATTCACAGATTTAAAGATTTTATCTTATTAACCACAAACTTAATGTCAGGAGTTAAAGAAAGAAAATTAGTGGATAAAATGTGTTTCTTGACACTTCAAGATCCTTATGAAGAAATTAATATGAAATAAAATTAAAACGGAATGTTGAAACTTTAACCTACGTATGGATTAAATCTCTCTTTACCTTAGTTTAATATCTCTCTTTTTAGATATTTTTAAATCTCCCGCGTCACCCGGGGCTTATAGGAAAACGACCAGTCTTTTTAACTCTGGATCACACACATTCTGTTTTGACCACCGAAGAACATGGAAGATCTCCTTAGATGAATGATTAGCTCAATACCGCAGCCACCTCCGAGACAAACACGATCATTATTTAAGACTAGGTACACCATTCACTCATTCAAAATGTCTTTTAGGCGAAGAAAAATCCCGAAAAAGACTAACCCAGTAAACTTCTTCCAACCGGGGTCGAACGTGGCCTATTTCGTACCAGGAAATTAATTTTTCCCGAGACCAAAGCGGTGGACCTGGGATTAAATATGTTTAAATCAAATATTCTATTGGGAATAACATACTTAAATGTATGTACATTTATTTTAATATAATTGATAACAGAAAGCGTAGGTTATTTAAGAAGAGACAAAGTAAATGATTTGATGAGGAATGTGCCGACATAGTAGAAGAAAGATGGCAAAAATGAATTGGTTACAGAAGGCAATTTAAGTAAATTTGGAACGATTTGGTAAAGTCAGGTGGAAAACCGTTAGGTTCTTAAAGAGTAAAAAGAGGGAAAACTTGTGAGCGAAGATTGATGATATTTAAATTCTTGCAAAAAGTATAAATACCGGATAATTATATCAGGAAATTAAGGTAGAAAGAAAATTGTTTCGATAACAACAAATACAATTAAAGAATAAAAATGGGAATATGATTACAGATTCCAAGAGTGTATTAAATAGATGGAAAGCTTATTTAATCAGCTAATACACGAACCTTCAGAAGAGGATATTGAAGAGAGTGATTTACAGACAGCAGAAATATAAGTCACAGAGGTAAGCGCATTAGATGTTGAAATGGGGATACAAAAAATGTATAATTCATCAGGTTCAGATGGGATCCCAGCAAAACTGATAAAAGCAGGGAGAGAAAAATTGATTCAAAAGCTATATCGGTTACTCAGAATGGTGTACGAATAAGACGCTTTTCCAAATGAATGGGAAAAAATCGATAATCGTACCAGATTATAAGAATGGAGATAAATCTGATTGTTACAACTAGAGGGACAAATTATTACTTTTAACTTCGTACAAAATTCTAAGCAATATATTAGTATCCGATTTATATGTGGGGAAATAAGTGTAAATACTCGTACATTTGTCTGGTTAAAAAATTTCCCTCAAGGGAAGCAACCACGTTGCATTGAGGGACGACCGGTATTAATCCCCATCATATTCGTTTCCACACTTACTACCTATTGACGACATAATATAGATTTAAAAGAAATAAGTCTATGATCTACAATGGATCAGATGTTTTAGCACAAGACAGATTTGAGAAAAGAAATGGGATTATAACGGCACAATACATCAACTATATGTAGAAATCAAAAGACATAGTATTCGATTAAATTATGGGAGAGAAGTTATATAGTGTCCTGATGGACTTCGAAATTATTAAAAGTTAGACTAATTGGCATATGTCTAAATGCATAATGAATAGGGTGCTGCTAGGCAAACAATTTCAGATACTTTTGAAAATCGCCTCGAGTTAAAGCAATGGGATATACTACTCGTATCTCCTAATATTCAATTGTGTACTAGAGCACGCCATTTTCAGGAGATACAACTCAATGGTATTAATAAACTGTTGGTATATGATGATTACATAGTATAATTAGACGATAGCTAGGATATACTAAGGGCCAGAATGCAATTCCAGTGAAAGAAGTTGGAGTTTCTTACCTCTATTTTTAAATTAAGTATTATTCTTTATGGGGTTTAAGGTTTTTTTAATTTAATGTATTATTTAATTCGCGAATATGTTCAAAATTAGAAAAAATAAGAAATTCTGTCATACGAGCAAAAGGAATATTAGATATTCAGTAGTAGATCATATAAGATATAAGGAATTAAATTGGTATGGGCATGTACGACGAATGCAAGAAGAAAGGTGTCCACCTGGAAGAAGAAGAAAAGGAAGACCTCGAAACTCGTGGGTGCAAGAAATAAGAACTGGAATGAGAACAAGAGGATTGGAGGGCATGGAGTGGATGGATAGAGACGAGTGGAGAAGGAAAATAAAACTTTAGGCACAGAAATATGTGTAAACATTTAAAATCTATATATATATAAATAAATAAATTAATTAATTCATTAATTAATACTCAACTCCATGTGTGACATGCGTACAAGGTCCATTGCCTTCCAATTGGCTGCTGGCCTCACATTTACATGTACATTCACAAGCGATCATACAACCAGTATAAAGGTGAACGATGCAAGTATGTCGGATACCCCAGATGTTAAAGCTTGCTTTATTAATCATTTCTTGTATCTACCCAAATTTCTGATGATGCTGGGTCAGCACAGATCCCATATAGGCTGAAATTTCTTGAGCAAATTTCTTCCCTCATGGGAACTGGAACCAGTTCAAGTTCCGTAGCTCTGTACCTAGGTATCATACCTTAGACAGCTCAGCTACGTCGCTGGACTGGAATAACAACATTATCCATATGAGGGAGGGGATGATTGGAAAACAATAGCTTAAGATAGGGATGTGTGGACCGTCATGGGCCTCCGTATTGAATGGTACCAATCCACAAGAAATAAGGGGCTGCCGGACATTGACATCTTTTAAAAGAAATCTAAATTTATATTTGCTCTAAACTCGACTTCAGTATTATCCAGTGTAATATATATATATTAATTGGTGTTTCCCGTATAATGTATCATATTTATATTATTATTATTATTATTATTATTATTATTATTATTATTATTATTATTATTATTATTATTATCATCATCGTATCATTATTGTTATTACCCTATAAAATGTTGTTTGTACATGACATTTACATTGCTACATTTATTGTATCTTTAAATGTTTATAATTAGTATAGTGTATATCTATATTTGTCGAATATTTATTTGTATTTGTGCTGGTTGAGTGGAAGAGAGGGCCTTATGGTCTTAACTCTGCCAGAATAAATAAAGTATTATTATTATTATTATTATTATTATTATTATTATTATTATTATTATTATTATTATTATTATCGTATCATTATTGTTGTTACCCTATAAAATGTTGTTTGTACATGACATTTACATTGCTACATTTATTGTATCTTTAAATGTTTATAATTAGTATAGTGTATATCTATATTTGTCGAATATTTATTTGTATTTGTGCTGGTTGAGTGGAAGAGAGGGCCTTATGGTCTTAACTCTGCCAGAATAAATAAAGTATTATTATTATTATTATTATTATTATCGTATCGTTATTGTTGTTACCCTATAAAATGTTGTTTGTACATGACATTTACATTGCTACATTTATTGTATCTTTAAATGTTTATAATTAGTATAGTGTATATCTATATTTGTCGAATATTTATTTGTATTTGTGCTGGTTGAGTGGAAGAGAGGGCCTTATGGTCTTAACTCTGCCAGAATAAATAAAGTATTATTATTATTATTATTATTATTATTATTATCGTATCATTATTGTTGTTACCCTATAAAATGTTGTTTGTACATGACATTTACATTGCTACATTTATTGTATCTTTAAATGTTTATAATTAGTATAGTGTATATCTATATTTGTCGAATATTTATTTGTATTTGTGCTGGTTGAGTGGAAGAGAGGGCCTTATGGTCTTAACTCTGCCAGAATAAATAAAGTATTATTATTATTATTATTATTATTATTATTATTATTATCGTATCATTATTGTTGTTACCCTATAAAATGTTGTTTGTACATGACATTTACATTGCTACATTTATTGTATCTTTAAATGTTTATAATTAGTATAGTGTATATCTATATTTGTCGAATATTTATTTGTATTTGTGCTGGTTTAGTGGAAGAGAGGGCCTTATGGCCTTAACTCTGCCAGAATAAAGAAAGTATTATTATTATTATTATTATTATTATTATTATTATTATTATTATTATTATTATTATTAATGGTTAGTTTTATTTGTTTCATGTTATAACATTCTCAAACTAATTTATTAGTTCGTGCTATCTAAGGTAACATATTTCAGCGCAGACTATGTAAACAGGCTAGTTCGAGTTTTCTAGGCACACGGGCTAGTGGTCAGCGTTTCTGACTACAGTTCATGAGGTCCCGGGTTTGATCCATGGGAATTTTTTATATAAAGGGAATTATTCCTGTGGTCCCCCATGGTCTGGAATTTAGGTTAAGAACTCTCCTGGTGTTTCATTATGATTTTTATCACCCATTATATCATCGGGGTAACGTAACTCCGCCTTCTAGATGCCTCAATCAAGAAATGTATTACAATTCCGCCAGCGTCAGGGGAGAAAACCAGAAATGTCATAATAGACAACCTGGTGGCATTAGACAAAAAAATAATGTTTCCAAGGTAAATAATATTTTCTCATAGATATTCGCCAGGTTGTTTGTCTGGTGTCTACCCAGCAACATGATGAATTTAGGTAGCTATGAAGCAGCAGTTGCAGATATAGAAAACCAGTTATAATGTCTGGGAGATTCTAGACATAACCCCATCTCACCCCTACATTATCTGGATGATCGCTTCCCTCTGTGAATGATACATGTGGATGTGAGAAACTATAGCTGAATGGTAAGCTGAGGGTCTTCTAAGCCTGCTGAACCATAGATTTTAGTTTTAATTTATATTGCACTTAAAAAAACTTTAAATAATGATATAAAAACGTCCACTGTTGTGGTATAGTGGTAACGTCGTTGCCTCACTCGTACTGGATCCGGATTTTATCTCCGGTCATGGCAAGTTTCCTGAGTAAAGATTATTTCCGCTTTATCCTCACTTGTAATACAAATCTCAGGCACTTTTAACCCATTTCCTTCGAAAGACGAGGAAGACACGCCAGCAGTTAAATGACCATCAGCTCAGAAGACGAGGTACACTCGCTTAACTCTGCTGTTATATATTTTGCAATATTTTGTACATACACTGGCAGGTAATCTTTTGTTAACATTTATGAATAATATATTGTGTTTTTGCCCTCACCCTTATTGTGACATCAAGTACCGTTATCTTTTGTTTGTTTTGCATGTCTAAACATATACAAAATAATTTACTGTGACTTAAATCCAGTTTCTGGGGAAATGCATTGATCATTTAAACCTGAAGCGAATGGGTCAAGAGTAAAAAATCTCCGAACACCATCTGGCCATCACAATCATCCATATGATATTAGCTTTGAAGTATGAATGTGTGAGAGAATTATCTAATATATAAAAAATGAATGTTGGTTTGTTTGTTCGTACTTTATGCGAGGCCATACCGTTGATCCGATTGTGATGGGGCTTTTTGCAAAATGTTCAGGAGATTTCCGGGATGAACATAGGCTATAAGAGAGCATCCTACACCCTTAAAATCGCCCTTTGTGGTGTAAAACGTGAAAAGTAGATAAATGGCTTACGCTGCCTAAACCATAAGAAATACACAAAATGAATGTACACAGAATTAAATATCTCAAAAGGCTCTACAAAAAAGCCCCTACAGCATATCTTTATCCCTTACGTATAACTCACAATAACCAATTTTGTCTTTCATTCATGCCAAGAAGATCGAGGCGAGTACATAGATTCCTGTACAAGCATAGCAGCACATCACGGGTATTCTTTTACGGATAACTCACAATAAAGTACTTTGTCTTTTAGCTCATTTATGCTAAGAAGATCGAGATAAGTAGATTCCCGGGCAACACCGGGTAATCAGAACGAGGAATCTTAAAATAATTACGATATATATTTATAATTATTTTTCATTTTACTTATTCAACTAATTATAAGAAGTAAATTAATGTTTGTCTTTCAGCTCATTTAAGCCAAGAAGATCGGAATGAGTAGAATCCCGGGCAACGCCGGGTAATCAGCACTGAGTATCTAACAAACATACATTTATAATTATTTTACCTTTTACTTATTCAACTAAACATACAAGCACATTAATTTTAATTTATTTAGTCGTAGCAGCTCATGCTGGGTATTAGCTAGTAGTTTATATAAAGCACTAATTGAACCAGTATTTGTGTCCGCTTGTGAAACGTGGGCACAGTCACAACTGGATATAATGAAACTTGTAGCTTCTGAGTAAAACATGTAGTTCAATACAGGAGAGAAATGGTTGGAAAATTGAATATAACTCGAAACTATACCAGATTTATAAATTACCATTGCAATTTCAATGAAAACGAGTAAATTGAGATGGGCTGGAAACTTAGAGTGGATTACAAACGACGCAAAGGCATTCGGTTGTGTTGATAGAGATAGGTTATGGAAACTAATAGAAATACATGGCTACCCCGCAAAATTAATTTATGCGATAAAAAGTTCATATGAAAAATCTCAAATTATAATTAATATAGGCACATCAAAGACCGAAACAATTTTAATAAATAGAGATATACGACAAGGGTGTGGTTTATCACCTACCCTTTTTAATTTATATATTAATGGCATCATCCAAAATTGGAAAAGTAATGTTAATGTAGGTATACGAATTGACCGTTTTAAAATATTAAATGTTTTAATGTGTGCTGACGATGTGGTTATTATTCAAGAAAATGAAAATAATTTGCAGTACTCTTTACATCAATTAAATCAGTTATGCCAAGAATATAATTTTAAAATATCAAAGGAAATAACGAAAATAATGGCATTTTGAGGAAGTGAACATATACATCAAAAATCATAATAGACAACATACCTGTGGAACAAGTAACAAATTTTAGTTATTTGGGTTGTAATTTTACCATAAATACAAAAACTGAAAGGGACGTAAATATCAAGATTTCAAAGGATATGTGGAACTATACATAGAACATTAAAGAACAAAAAAAAAAAGAACAGATACTAGATTGAACTTTTATAAAACATTGGCAGTTCCTGCATTACTTTATAGGAGTGAAACTTGGATAATGACCAAAAAATTAGAAAGTAGAATACAAAGTGTAGAAATTAACTTCCTTAGAAGAACAAAAGGCTGCACAAGAATGGATCGGTTAAAGAATGGAAATATAAGAACAGAGTTAAATATATATCCATTGAATAATAAAATCAAAGAATATAGAGAAAAATGGTTTAGACATGTAGAAAGAATGAACGTAACAAGATTACCAAAAGCAGCATTTAATTACAAGCCAAGAGGTTCAAGGAATGTAGGAAGGCCAGTGAAATGATGGACAGTACAACTGTGAGGCGGAACAGGCATTTTGCTTAGCCCGTGAAGTCAAGAAGAAAGAGAAGATGAAGACAAACGAGGTACGTAAGAGGGTGATGCAATCAAAGCCAGATAGCAAGAGATCAGCTGGAAGACCAATACTTAGAAGGTTCGATGGAGTTGTTGAGGATGCGAAGCAGCTTAGCATTAGTAACTGGTGGAAGGTTGCTCATATTAGAGATGGAGCAGGCTAAGGCCAAGTTCGACTGTTGTCCTGATAATGACGATGAAAAGGAAGGATTTATATCGTCAAAAATTTAATGTTGTCTCGGAATTGGCCTTGAATGGAACTGGTTAGTATTGAGCAAATAGGGATGCATTCCATGTCTCTGTGCAGTCAGATAAAAGTGTATGATCCTGAATTTTAAATTCTCTCCCGACAGCTTGTGTCCCAGAATATTCCGGGTGGCGTGAGACATGTAAAAGTTCCTTCAAAGGGAGAGGTTAAACTAATGTAAATAGAGAGTTGAGAGAGAAGAGGAGGTAGAGAAAATTAAAAAATATATATATTTTAATTGTTAGTACGTTTTAACTTTTCGGGATCATACAATATAAAATAAAATATCCTCAAATTGTGGCCAACTCAGGGTCGTTTCGAGGCATGTGATGAGATGAAGCTCCCTATATTTATAGAGGTCTGTCAACTACAATGGTGCCGGCCGACCAATCCTGATTCACTGTCAGAGAGGCGGACGAATAAAATGAAACAAAATGGATGAGACGAGTTTGGAGAAATAGTGGAATGAAATTTGTGGCATGAGAAAACGGGAGAAACCTTGAAAAAAACCTGCCAAGCTCAGTTTCATCCACCACGAGACCCACATGGAGTGACCGAGACTCGAACTCGGGACCCCAGCGGTGAGAGACGAGCATCTAAACGCTTGCGCCACGGAGCCGCCTATCATAAAATATATTATTCAATAATTTATTTTTATATCTAACTTTAATTGTTAGAAGGTTGGGTATTTTATATAACATCTATTATAAACTTCAACATTTGCAATTCACACTTCAATTTTTCCAGAACTGAATAAAGTAACAGTATAAGAACGGCACTAACTCTAGCCTAAGTATCTGTTACACTTAACTAGCTGATACCCGGCGTGCGCTGCTATGCCTAAATAAATGAAAATTAATGTGCTTTTATATATAGTTGAGTAAATAAAAGGAAAAATAATTATACATTTATATTTTTTAGATACCCCGTGCTGATTACCCGGCGTTGCCCAGGAATCTACTTAACCCGATCGTCTTGACATAAATGAGCTGAAATACGAATATTAACGTGTTTTATGTTTAGTTAAATAAGCGGGAGGAAAAATTTATATCGTAATTATTTTAGATACCCCGTGCTGTTTACCCGGTGTTGTCCGGGAATCTACTGATCCCGATCTTCTTGGCATAAATGAGCTGAAATACAAAATTCGTTATTGTGAGTTATCCGTAAAAGAATACCCGCCATGTGCTGCTATGCTTACACAGGAATCTACGTACTCATCTCTATCTTCTTGGCACCAATCAAAACAAAAATGGTTATTGTGAACTATCCGTAAGAGAGAAACATATGCTGTCAAAGACGTTTTTGTAGAGCGTTTTCAGATATTCAATTCTGTGTACATTAGCTGTGTGTATTTGTTATGGTTCAGGCAGCTTAAGCCATTTAAGCGTCTAAAGAGCTCTTTTTCTTCATGTTTTCCATTATAAATGGCGATTTTTAAGGATGTAGGAGTTGAGTATGACAACTCTCTTATAGCCTAATGTCCATCCCAGGAATCTCCAGAAAATTTTGCAAAAGCCCGATCACAATCGGATCAACGGTATGGCCGCGCATAAAGTACGAACAAACAAACATTTTTTATATAATTTTATGTAATTGTTATGTTTTGCATTGTTTGTTGTATGTTTTATCTCCCCGATATTACAACTAGATATTAATTTATTGATACGGACTATCTACAGCACTTAGGGCTTGCTGCCCGTGCGATCCATATTTGTAAACAACATTGTGTGTAACTTAATTTTAGTATAATGAAGTCCTACAACCACTACTAAATAATTTCTCTCGTAGCCATATTTCAGGTGTCACTGTCATGGGCGTCCCTTCAGAAGTGTTCACCTATGGCTCAACATACATACTTGTGTGTTTTTCCTGCATTCTGGTGGCAGTTATCATGAATTACGTTTATCTACCAGTGTTCTTCGAATTGCAATTGACTTCAACATATGAGGTACTTAAAATTAAATTATTTAATTATCTTTAACAAACTAGGCGAGTTTTCATAATTTAAGCACGTAAACAGATACAAAAATACGGTTAAATAAAGGTGGAAGAGAGGTATAGGCCTATAAGAATTAATTTAATAAGTGCAACTTATTGCATCATTTTTTATTTCGAATTTTAGTGTAATTTCCTGTAAATAATGTAGCCTAATTATATCATATATTTTGCTTAGGCCATAAAATTATTGAAATTAACGACTAAATTATTATTATTATTATTATTATTATTATTATTATTATTATTATTATTATTACGATCTGCCTTTTTTAGAATATTAGTCTAATAGCAATTACGCGGAAAATAAGGACAACACTCATTCATGAATAAATATAGCCTATGTTATCAAAATGCAATACCATTAATTATTAACAATTATATATAAATTAATTAGTATATAATGCTATTGTGTTATTATTTAATTGTAATATTATTGTGTTTTCTTTATGTAATTGTAATGTTAATGATTTTTAGTGTATAATGCTATTGTGTTATTATTTAATTGTAATATTATTGTGTTTTTTTATGTAATTGTAATGTTATTGCTTTTTTCGTTGTTTATTTTTCTTTACACTAGTACCAATTATTACTTTATTGTAACGGACTGTTAACAGCACGTACGGCTTACTGCCCGTGCGACCCATATTTGTAAATAATATTGTAAATATCTTACTTTTTGTCTAATAAAGTCCTACTACTACTAACAAAGCTATAAGATATATATATATATATATATATAAATGAGTGTTTCTCTGTTCGTAATTTATGCGTGATGGGGCTTTTTTCAAAATGTTCAGGAGTTTCCCGCGATGGACATAGGCTATAAGAAAGTTGTGATGCTCAACTCCTACACCCTTAAAAATCGTCCTTTGTAGTGGAAAACGTGAAAACAAAGTAGCTCTTTGGACGTTTAAATGGCTTGCGCTGCCTAAACCATAACAAATACACACAATTAATGTACACAGAATTGAATATCTCAAAGCGCTCTACAAAAACGTCCGCGACAGCATATGTTTATCTCTTTCGGATAACTCACAATAACCATATTTGTCTTTCATTGATGCCAAGAAGAACGAGACATGTACGTAGCCTATATTCCTGTGCAAGCATAGTAAGCAAATGGCGGGTAATTCTATTACGGATAACTCACAATAACCAATTTTGTCATTTAGCTCATTTATTCCAAGAAGATCGAGATAAGTAGATTCCCGGGCAACACCGGGTAATCAGCACGGAGAATATTAAAATAATTACGATATACATTTATAATTATTTTTCATTCTACTTATTCAACTAATCATATGAAGTACATTAATTTTCATCTTCCAGCTCATTTATGCCAAGAAGATCGGGCGGGATGACTACATTCCCGGACAACCCCGGGTAAACAACACGGGGTATCTAAAAATAATTATGATATCATTTTTTCTCACACTTATTTAACTAAACAGAAAACATATTATTATTTTTTGTATTTCAGCTCATTTGTGTCAAGAAGATCGGGGTAAGTAGATTCTCGGGCAACGCCGAGTAATCAGCACAGGGTATAAAAAAATATAAATGTATAGTTATTTTTCCTCTTACTTATTCAACTAAATATATAAGCACATTCATTTTCATTGATTTAGGCGTAGCAGAGCACGCCGGGAATTAGTATGTAATATTATATTTGTAATACAAATGCGAGTTTTGGCCAATCTAAATCTTAGAGGACAAATCCACGTTCTTCCCTTGTCATCAGCACTGAGAAAATGGAATAAAACGTTTGAAAAAAAATTGGATTTGCTTGAATGCCAAAAATTCACATACACAAAAGAAAAAATTATCTCATTCTTTTATTTTTGTTACAGTATCTAGAGATGAGATTCAGCAGAAGTGTCCGTGTTATGGCGTCTCTGTTGTACACCATAGCAATGCTTCTATATGTTCCTATCGTCGTATACGTCCCTGCGTTGGCTTTCAGCCAAGGTAATTCTCTTCTCCTCTCTTCTACTGCTCAATACAATTCTAAACATTGCCCATCCCTATACAACACCACACACTGTTATAACTTCCCATCGATTTTATTCCTTGTTTTAGATAGTCTTTAAAACCATTACTGTCGTAATTGAAATATGGATGAGAAAGGTCCAAGACATTTTGATCAGAGTCTCACATTTCAGGTATATGTTTATTTTATATGCCGTATATCTAAGACATGGAATTCACTCCTTTACGTCCCTTCCGAAGGAAGCCATATTCAAGATTTTGCGTCGTTAAAAATCCAACTCCGGCCGAGTTAACCCACCAATTTCAGAACCAGAGACACGACCATGATAACCATAAGTCCACTGTGACCAACATTGGAATTATAAATTAAATATTTATACATAACGAGAGTAACGTAAGCATAAGAGGTAAAGAAGAAATTATTTAAGTTCAGGTTAAATTATAGACACCGATATATAATTATAGAGGATGCCATATAGAATTGGCAAATTATTTTAAGTGAACATTTTAAAATTGATATTTCATTAGATTTTACTATTTTTGCAGATGATCAGATTGTGATATCTGATACAGAAGATGGCTTACAACGGGCAATTTACAAATTTAGTAAAATATGTAAAACAAACAGCTAGAAAATATCTACTCTAAAAACAAAAGATTTAGCATTTCGATGGTAAGAGCCACTATGAAAAAAAATCCAATTACAGAATAAAATAACAGAATAGGTGAGTAATTTAATTACCTGAGATACAATGTGTCATATGGAAAAAGTGAAGACATTGAAAACAAAATAAATAAATTTAATTACACATGTGGCACCATAAAACGAAATCTCAAATGAACTAGAAAGGATACACTTAAAATTTTATAAAACAATGGCGGTTCCAACACTATATACTATATGGATCGGAACACTGCGTCTTAACCAACAACCTGGAATGAATAACAGAAACGTCAGGAATGAGGTTTCTGAGGAGTGTGGCTGACTGTACAATAACAGATCAAAAACGAAATGAAAATGTACGAAGTGAACTAAATATATTCAAAATATTAGATAGAATTGCACAATACACAGATGAGTGGATGGACCACATCAATAGAATGGATAACAATAGAATTCCAAAACAGATTCTTCATTACAAACCTCTAGGAAGAATAAATCTTGAAAGATCCAGTAAAATGATGGACAGACCAATTCTAACATGAGATTGGAACAGACCTTAAGGTCTAAGCCTTGATGCAGCTGCTAACTTGGCTGATGGAATTTATTGGGGTTACGAAAATTCTAAGGTAAGACTTCCTTCTGAAGGGAAGATAATCCGAATCATCCTATTATTTATACGTAGGACGATAAGTTATATCTGCCTCAGCAAGATTTGTTTTGTTGAAATTCTTGACTTTATTACCTTGTCTTAAACGTAAGCCCATAAAGATGTCAATGATGGAACAAATGATGGTTATATAAGTATATATTTATGTTTACATATAATAAAATATTTTTAAATCCAGGTTTTAATAAAATATATATTTTAGAATTAAAAGCTAGTAGTCTCGCGACACAAAGATGGCTGACATTAGAATTATAAAATTGGTACCTGAGATCTCAGTCGTCCACAATTAGATGAAATGTTGTAACAATTTTTGAGGCCTTTCGAAACATATGTTCCAACTTTTGCGTATGAAACGGTACCAAACGTTTGTTATCACAATCTTATTAAGAGACCTCAGGTCACTGGGTGTGTTTCCTTTAATAAATGTATGTTCTTGGATTTTAAATTGAAAATATTATAGATTTCGATTTCTTCAAAAATATTAATTCTCCAGTTGTTCTATTTGTGAATGATAAATAAGGAGCGGATTCCTATGACATGTCATATTATTATAAAAGCCTATTTTTTAAGCTTCAAGTAAGTAAAAACATTTATATATGCCTTATTATTAAGTTTAAGTTTTTTTATTGGGTCTTAGAAGTCATATTTCTCACTTTTTTCAGGTATTTGGTCATACGTCTGCTTATATCTATGATAAAGTAATATTTTGGTCATATTTTGAGTTTTTTTAATAGCCTAGTTATCAGGCGATTGGAAATAACCAACATTTATCTGTATAAAAATCGTCAGTTTCACAGTACACTTGTTTCCAAGGTTTTTGTTAACAGGTAGCAAACGTTTGCACTGGACAATAGAAGATTATTTCCTTTTTCTTACGATACAATTGGAAATTATATGAATGAACAATCAATATAGTATGGGTAAAAAATTCATTCAATAATACGGTCAAATTTTTGTATTTTTAAGTCATATTTAAACCTTTTTTTTAGGTCACAAATGCATTCATATTTTCCATTTTTTAGGCCATAGAAATCCGCCCCTTAATGATAAATAACATACTGCAGATAGTATATATTTATGTATAAACCTAAACAATTTGAATGTGTACAAGCTGGACATTATATTTTATAATTATCCTCCTAAACAAAGGAGGTGTTGCTAAAACCAATAAAAAACAGTCTACTAATCTTAAAAACATAAGAATTTACACATCTTCATCGTGACAAGTGCGGATGAACAAAGTCTAATGAAATGGATGAGATGAGTATGGAGAAATGGTGGAAAAAAATTGTTGCAGGAAAAAACGGGAGAAAGCCCCAGTAAAACCTTCCCTAACTCCATTTCGTCCACGACGAAACCCATACGGAGTGACCGAGGCTCGATCTCGAGACAACAGCGTTGAGAAGCGAGCGTCACGGAGCCGTATTATATATATATATATATATATATATATATATATATATATATAGAGAGAGAGAGAGAGAGAGAGAGATAAAATTGACAAATATAAACAGAAAATAAAGGGATAATAAAAAAATATAGGTTCTTAGAGAAAAATAAATTATTTGGATTTTACAGTCATTCAAAGAGTATATAATAAAGCATAAAGCTGGGTTAAGTCCCGCGCCGTAGCCGAGCAGTTAAGGTAGGAAGCCTTGGCGCAGAGCTACGGGACTTGCGCTGGTTCGAGTCTCCATGGGGGAATACATTTTCTCATGGTATTTCGGCCAGTATGGGACCGGTGCCCACCCAGCATCGTGAGGCAATTGGGTAGCTACAATAAGTAGCGGCTTCAGGTTGAGGAACCAGCTATAACGGCTGGGGGACTCGACATGCTAACCACATGTCACCCCTATACTGGCTGTTGATCATCTACCTCTGTGATTGACACATGTGGATGTGAAGGGCCAGCAGCCGGCTGGTAAAAGGGCAACCGCTGAAAAGTGGAAAGACCCTCAATCGGAATAAAGCTGGGTTAAATCGGTTCACATTTTGTGAAAGTGTGTTTAAGTTGGTTGAAATTGTCTGAAATTAAAGTATCTGTAAATTTTAATTTGTTTCAGTGAGCGGAGTCAGTATTCATTACGTCACGCCTGTTGTAAGCGTTATATGCATATTCTACACTATGTTGGTAAGTGATTCAAAATTAATTGTGTTGTTACGAGGGTGACTCAAATATGTTCCGGGTCCATTTGCGTCATTACGTTCAATAGTGATTCAGTAGGGTGGGAAATTTATGGTGATATTATTAATAAAATAATAACTGGGACGATAGCCTGATATGGGCTTTGCCTATCTTCGAATGTCTATACAAGTCTTGTCTATTTTAATTTATAGTTCTCCAATTCTTATTGTTATGCCGTCTTATATAGGACTGTCCGGCGAACATTTCTACAGATTTCTGATCAATCACTTCTAAGTACAAATTCTCATTTAAAATGCCTTTTAAGTAATAACAGGCGAGTCGATATTTTAAGTTAGCAGTACCAATTCACTCTTGATTCCCCAAGTATAACAATGACGTTTAGAGCGTTCGAATTATACACATTTTCCGGATCAGGGTAAATTTGTTTCTCTAATTTCCGATCCTCGTAAACAGCAAAACCAATGTTCACTTGTTTTAGTGAAAGTGCTCCAACTGAATTGAACCAATTTTACAGTTTTTTTTTGTTACAACAGAATTTATTCAAAACACAGATTTTTTGTGATATTAAAACAATTTATAATTTACTAAAAAAATATCGCGTATAGAACTATCTCAACGAATATTAAAAACAATAGGGAGTGTTTTCATTCAGGTCTATACAAGGGGTTATGGCTATGAGACGACAAACAAGTAACATTCCCCAGCCGCTAATTTACAGTGCGCGAAGTATACCATTACTCATTCTAAAACAAGTGAAAACAAATTTTGTTGTTAAGAGGAGTCGGAAATTAGAGAAGAAGTTAACCCCGATTCTGAAAAAGTTTGCCAATACCGAAATTTTTCTAGTTGGATATACAGTAAAAGCTCCTTATTCGCGGGGGATATGTTCCACAAATATACCGCGAATACAGAAACCGTGAATATGGAATGGTAATTTTATGAGTATATAGGGGATACGTTCCAAGGTTCCACAATAAAATAAAAATTATCAAAATAACATCAATTAGTGACAGCTTTTGAATAATTTATACTCTTATTATTATTGTCAGGTTTAGGCAAGGGCTTAACGATCTTAGTAATCTTTCCCATTTTGCCGCTTAAACGTCTCGCCAACGCGCAAACGGTCAAGAATTTATATACATTTATTTTAAGCGGTAACACTACTTTTTTCCACTTCGGAACTAATTTTTCTTTCCTTTTAATAGACATACATTGAGAACAATGCAGAAGAGACACGTGTTATTCAATCAAAATTATTGTTACGATGTGTTAACAACAGAATACCTAATCCTTCTGATATACCGTCTGGATCCGCGAATAGAGGCATTTTAGGTTCGAATACAGGAACTGTGTCACAATTTTTTAACCCATGAAAATGAAAACGCGAATGACCGAACCGTGAATAAGAAGCTTCCATGCTCGGACCAACGGATCTGTGCCCCTATAGCGCTGACATCGTTCTTAGAAAAGTACAAGTCAGTATTCACACCTTTCATCGCACTCTCCTCCCACTATGTCAAACAGCAGCCATTGAGTAGGGATGTTGCCAAACATCCCCAGTGTGATGATTCTTGAATATTAAATAATGCAAGGTTGAAGTTGAGTTGGCAACACTGAAGTGCAAGTGCAATATATATATATATATATATATATATATATATATATATATATAGAGAGAGAGAGAGAGAGAGAGAGAGAGAGAGAGAGAGAGAGAGAGAGAGAGAGAGAGAGAGAGCGAGGTAGGAATGCAGGGAGGGAAATGATATTGCCGAGGCAGAAAAGGAAGTAGGCTATAGTTCTCATATCTTACGGGGCACAGATCCGTTGGACAGACAATACTATAACATAAGATTAAAATTCCAGCTTAGAAATGTTTCTGTTAAGACATTACAAAGTTATTGGTATAGTAATTTGTTATTTTCAACACATGTAAAATAAATTAAACAGTATTTAAGAACATTTCTTTCAGGGAGGATTTAAGGCTGTTGTATGGACTGACATAATACAGATGTTCGTGATGGTGGGAAGCGGATTTGCCATAGTTATAATGGGAACAAACAAGTTGGGCGGCTTTGGAATCGTCATGGAAAGAGCCCGTGAAGGAGGCCGATTAAATATTTTAGAGTAAGTACAAAATTATAAAACTAATGTAAAAATAAACTAATTTATATTTATAATTTTGGTCTAAATAGATTCTTACACAAAAAACTACTTATTGACATAAGTGAAGCCTTATACATTTTAAACAATGAAGTCAATGAAGTCATGTTTGTGATATGCTTAGAATCTTCCAAAGAACAATCATAATTACAATAATTTCGTTCTTGTAGGAATTTTACCATCATACAAATTTGGTTAACACAAAATTTATTCTTAAAGTGATTAAGCAGAAACATATTCTACATTTTCTTAACTAATAGGCCTGAATTTTAAAAATACTTTAATTAAAATGACGTAATAAATTCATATCTGCTTATATGCCTAAACATTACTTCTTATTATAAAAATAGGCGCAACAGGCCCAGAATGGTTTCGGTTACCAACCGACTGCTGACCTCACATCCACATGCGTCAATCAGAAAGGGGTAATCCGTATTACGGGTTCTTAATATTAAGGACACATTTACTAAATTGACTTGTTAAAATATGTTTGACTGTAAATAAAATTATGATGAAAGTGTAAGTTATAATAATAGCATTATATTGGTCATATCATCTTCATTAAGGTATTATATTGGTGGATTAAATTCAGCTTGAATTAATAGAATAGAATATATTTATTTAGCCTGGTAGAGTTAGGCCATATAGACTTCTCTTCCACTCACCACGACAAACATATGTTACATATAAATACAAAACATTAGAATAATAGTAAATACTAAACAATTAATTATCTGTCAAATTGAATAATAATGAAAACAATGTCTAATAAAACAAAATTAAATACAATTAAAATTAAATGATAGAATGAATACAGAAAGGAATAACAGCTCGAATCTACTATACATAAAAAGAAAAGAAAAAATACAAAGAAAGTAATAAACTATAATGAATTATTAATTAAATAAAAATAAAACGTAGTTTTATTTGAATTTCATATTTATTATATAGTTCAGTGACAGCTGTTTCGGTACACTGTACCTTCTTCAGACATGTTAAATTATGAATTGTGTTCCATCTGATCTAAGCAACAATACAACAATATTTATTTAAATTTTTTAATTTAACAAAGGGGATTCATTCAAATCAAGTTGGGAATTTAACAGTTCTTTACTACTTTTAAATTTATTAATTTCTACAGCCTCCAAAAGATCTAACTTCTTACCCTTATCACAAATATGTAAAATTTCAAAATTTGGATCGAAACAATGATTAAATTGGAATAGGTGGTTAGCTTATTCTGAATTTTCTAAATTTCTGTTATATGCTCTCATGTGTTCCTTTACCTGAGAGATAAAAGGTCTACCAGTTTGTCCTATATAGACATTGTCACATGTGCCACACTTCAATTTATCTACACCTGATAATTTTTCTTTTTTTGTTTTGGTTTCATTGTTTTTTATTATGTTTTGTAGTTTTTTTAGTTTTAAATGCCACATTAATGTTCAACTTTTTAAAGTGTTTATATATTTTATTTGAAAGTGGGCCTATGTATGACATTACGACATATTTCTTTATGTTTTCTTTGGGTAAAGGAAAAACTTTGTTAATTGCTTTTTTGTAATGAACCTTCTTAATTAAACATTCTATAATTTCAGGGTCGTAGCCATTATTAACAGCCAATTGTTTAATAATATTCAATTCATTATTATATTCCAAGGGTGAAAGAGGGATATTTAAAAGTCTATGAATGTAACTATTAAAGGCTGCCATCTTATGAGTATATGGGTAAAGAGAAGAACTATGGATAGTGGTATCAGTATGAGATGGTTAATGAATTAATCTATCGCTTATTATACAAGGCATTAGGTAAATAAATACTTAAAGATGTTACAGACAGTTTTAGGGTGACAAGAGGTCAGCAACACGGATTCCACATCATAAACTGTTTCTCTCTTCCAGAATTTAAAAAAACCTAAAACTTAAAAGCCATTACTTAACCAAGACTAATTAAATAAACGTTGTTTATAATATTTATCAATATAACATTTTTATTTCGATAATGTATTTATGATGAATGCTATTATAATTCAATTTTTACTTAAAAATACAAGAATAAACTCTCATATGAATTCCTTTTTATTTAACATAAATAATTATGTTATGTAATAATGTATACACACAGTTTTAACTATGTTCATTATTTCTTATAATGCATTATATGAGATAAACCACAGATTCTGATTGCGAACCAAATGTTATAAATCGACATGCTTATTTTTTCATAGACGATTACTTGATTACTCATCGTCCTGCTCTGAATCCAGAGTTCGGTAATTCCATCGCAGGTTCCTGGTGGACGAATCAATGTCAGAACAAATTTTTCTCGGGTTTCTCCCCCTTTACCACGCCACAAACTTAATTCCTGTACTTTTCCATACTAATGCCATCCTTTCGTTCCATCTGCCTCTATGATGGTAGAAAAGACCTGTTTAGTCGGAATCCTTTTATTCTAAGTTATTATTTTTACTTAGCAGTTAAGTTTAATAACATCACAATTCAATTCACGGCGTGAGAGGGTTGATACATTTTCCCAGAAGCCTCATTTTTGAGACTTGAGGTTCTTTTACCGGCCGTACATCTGTGGTTTTCATTCCCTTCGGAAGAAACATATACTCAAGAGGCCCAAAACATTCGTGAAATCAAAGGCGATCTTGATAATTAACATAATAATTAATCTACTTTGATATAGAAATTCTTCTAAGTTTAATCGATATGACATTGTGCTGTACATTAATAGAGGGTTTAGGCGTACTTCACTTAGTTTTTATTTTTTACATTCCAAAAGTGGTATCAACTAAATATCAATTTTACAGTATATAAGGCCTCTATACAATGTAGTACGTTGGAAATAGATGGCTTTTATCAACAAATACTGCAATGTGATGTAATTTAAATTTCATTTATATACATTTTGAAATCATATTCATCGAACATGTTTTATTCAATATAATTCTGCCAACAAAATTCAAAATTTAATTAAATTATTTTAAAATATTTACAAAAACGTACATTTCAGGAGCAATACATTATTCCTCGTCCATAATGCACTAATTTTTTATAAATGCTGGTTTTCACAGTCTCCCTGGAACATAGGCTTGTAGGCCTATATCTTAGAATATTAAATTGACTATTTAACTCATGCCCCAAATGGGACTGAATGGCCAATCACGTTTCAATGATTTCTGTCTTACAACCAATCACAGTCTTGTTTCACGAAATATTTATCAGTGTTATAATTACCATATTAAAGAAGGCTCCTCCTTTTTAATATTCTGAACAGGTCTGACCATTATTTTGCAGTGACTGAGCCTGTGAGAAATACGGCTACCAGATTGTATATATAGTGCACGAATGTCAACACATGCCGCATGCGGGAGTTAATATGAAAACATTTCTAGCAATTGATTATACCACCAAAAAAATAAACCACTGTTTGCACTTTCTTAAATGTATTTTTTCCCAAGGTAAGAATCCAGAAAAATATAATTGTCATATTTACATCATACGATATCAGAAATGAATTAATATACAGTTTGATGTGTTTCATTTTTTCTACACTAGAGAGCATTCTTACAATATTGCGTTCTTTTGGCAATAAATAGTATGATCTGGTTGCAGTGATAAACAAAACAAGCAGATGAAGCGTACCTATCGCTTCTCATTTGTTTTCAAACATCGCCGTTTACATTAAATATATACATATTTTAAAATAACTAAAGTTAAATAATGATTTGTGAGTAAACAGCTTAATTTTATTCGTTAAATAGTCCTAACAAATGCCACTCTTGATTTCCAAATTCTCTAAATAAATTCACTCCTCACTTCGTGAGTCGTGAATTTATCGATAATTTGGAAATCACTCGTGGCATTACTTATGATAAATATAATGGAATGGCTTTTTCAGAATGGATCCAAATCCAACAACAAGAAACACATTTTGGACAGTTATTTTAGGTACATTTTTTCTCTGGTCCGCAAACACTGTGCGACAAGGAACTGTGCAGAAAGCGTTGTCATTACCAACAAAATCCAGGGCTACAAAGTGAGTAAATATTAGGTGCCTGCATATTTATCTCAAATGCCATGTTTAAACAATACGCTGAAACTTTCCATATTTGCAGTCGTACTTTTTGCTAACTAAAACCTTCACGTTTGTGATATATTAAAAATCATGTTTATTATATATATTACTTATACATGTTTATAGGCCTACACTGATCCCCTATTCCCTCAATTTAATCCACAGTATATAAGATTATGGATGAGACAAATAATAAACTTGACGAATATAAATTATACAATATTAAAGGGCATAGCTCAAATATTTCAAGACAATACTTAGTGTTAGAATTACTGTCGAATTAAGGAGAGCTGTATTTTTATAAAACATTTTCTCCGCATATGAATTTCCAAATTATATTTGTAAGACAACACCACTAATTTTCTGTCTTTTATAATTTATATAAATTTTGTAATATCAATACAATAATAAAACAGCAGTCTCATGGGGTAGTAGGCAACGTTTCTGAATAGAGTTGAGGTCCCGAGTTCGATTCCCGGTCAAATCGTAGGATTTTTTCCTGTGATTGCCATTGTCCGAAATTTTGATTAAGTTTAGGTTAAGAGCTCTCGTGGTGCTTCATATAATTTATCACCCAACATAATCGGGGTAATGTAAGTCTGTCTTGCAGGTGCCCCAACCTAGAAATGAATTATAATTCCGCCAATGGCAGAGGAAAAAGCTAGGAATGTCATAAAAGGCAATCGGTGGCATTGGACAAATATATATATATACATATATATGTCCACCGCTGTGGTATCGAGGTATCGTGCTGTCTTGTCACGCAGCGGGCCCGGTTTCGATCCCTGGTCGGGGCAGTTTTTCTGGGTGAGGTTTTCATCGGGGTTTTTCCTCACCAGTAAGACAAATGTCAGGAAAACTTTAAGGCCCAAACGGTCCCCGAAATCATATGGCCATCATCATCATCATCATCATCCTTCACCGGTGTGGAAAGCAACGGGAAGCTACCACACCTACACAATTCCCTAGTAAAGCTGCAAGCATAGCATGAAAATGCTATGATTGCAGTGAAGGACCTGCCTTCGGGCAGAATTACTATGGATGGATATATATATGTATAATATGTCAAATTTAATTGTTTATCTTTAGATTTTTTTACATCAATTTGGAAATACGGAATTAACGTTGATATTTCAACAAGAAACTCTGTAATTTGAATCGTTGTTCTAATACTGAAAGGGTTACTAAGCCTAGGAGATTGAGATGGGCAGGTCATATTGATCGAATGGGTGTCACTTGAAATCCTATTAAACATTTTTATTGAAGAACGATTTGGGGAAAAATCACGAGGACGGACAAGGCATAGGTACGAGAATAATATTCGGATGATATTCCATCCATAGTAATTCTGCCCGAGGGCAGGTATTTCACTGCAATCATAGCATTTTCATGCTATTCTTTGCAGCTTTACTAGGGAATTATAGATATGGTAGCTTCCCGTTGCTTTCCACACCTGTGAAGGATGAAGATGATGATGATGCCGGATGATTTTCGGGGACCGTTGGGCCCTAAGCTTCCTGACATTTGTCTTACATGTGAGGAAAAAACCCGAAAAAAAACCTCACCCAGGAGCATGTCCCGACCGGGAATCGAACCCGGGCAGCACGCTACCTCGAGACTAAAGCGGTGGACTCGGTTGATATAAGGGAACTGGAAATTGGAGATTTTGACCGGATTCAGTGGGCTGAGGATAGTGGAGGAATTATGTGAAACAGAATGGAACCCACGTAACGGTTCTACAATAAACATTATATGTTATACTTACTTACTCACTGGCACTATCGAACCCGAAGGTTCATGGCCGCGCGGACATAAGCTCTCCATACATCCCTATCCTGAGCCAATGCTTTCCAATCATTCCCTGTATAATCTGCTTCCCTCAAATCATAGTTAATGTTGTTCTCCCACATCATTCTTGGCCTACCAACTAGGCGTTTTCCCTCTGGCTTTCCTACAAGAAGCTTCCATGCACGTCTTTCATTCCTCATACGCGCAACATGTCCTGCCCATCGCAGTCTACGAGACTTAACTGTTCTTATTATATCTGGCTTCCTATAATGCTTCATTGTTATGTAGTCTTCTCCATTCACCTGTCTGTTCATCTCTCTTTGGTCCAAAAATTTTCCTAAGAACTTTATTCTCAAATACTCGTAATCTCCTTTCCTCCCTTAAAGTAAGAGTCCATGTTTCGCACCCATATAATATAACTGGTAGAATAATAGTTTTATATATTTTCTGCTTAACGTTTTTTGAAAGGAGTTGGGACATCAAAAGTCTCTGCAATGCATAATAGCATGCATTTCCAGAATTGAGCCTATGTTTAATTTCTTTGTGCATCTCATTCCTATTTGTGATTATTGTTCCTAGGTATTTGAATTCAGCCACTTCCTCAAAATTTCCCTCATTTGTCATTAGCTGTCCATTTCCATTATATACTGAATTTCTACGTGTGACCATATATTTAGTTTCACTGATATTTACCTCCAGTCCTAATTTCTTAGTGTTACTCAATAGTGTGTGTGTGTGTGTTGCCTTTAGTATATGTTATACAATAAATAAAATTAATCATTGTTGTTATAATTCTTATATCGATAATATATAGGTTACATAATATGTATTACAGGACAACAAATTGATAATTTTGTTTGAAAGGAACCCACATAAAAATACGTAACTTGGGTGTAAAATTAATAGGCCTACACTAATTGGGATATCCATCCATAGTAATTCTGCCCGAAGGCAGGCCCTTCACTGCAATCATAGCATTTTCATGCTATGCTTGCAGCTTTACTAGGAAATTGTGTAGCTGTGGTAGCTTCCCGTTGCTTTCCACACCTGTGAAGGATGATGATAATGATAAGGGTGTTGATGAAGATGATGGCCATATGATTTCGGGGACCGTTTGGGCCTTAAAGTTTTCCTGACATTTGTCTTACAGGTGAGGAAAAACCCCGATAAAAACCTCACGCAGAAAAACTGCCCCGACCGGGGATCGAACCCAGGCCCGCTGCGTGACAAGGCAGCACGCTACCTCGAGACCACAGCGGTGGACCTTAATTGGGATATATGATGTACAATTAACTGAATGATAATCAATATGAGACTTATTTATAGGCCTACCAAACCAAAAAGTGCAAAAATCATCACTAAAATGTTACGGTTACAAATAAACGTGTGCTTTTGGCGGTATGCTCTGATTTCTGTATTGTTCATTAGTTAAAGAAATGGAAATTAAGCAACTCATTTTATGATTGATACGTAATTTAATAACATTGTTGAGTTGATTACCAATCTATCTTTTAATTAAATTACATCTTTATGCAGAGGCGCTATAACACTTTATTCCCTTTCATAGTCCTAACTATATTTTTGAAAGTGCATTTGCACTGTTAAGACCAGTAGGAAGATCTGAACCTTTAGAGAATGAAGAGGGCGAACAACTCAATGGAATTAATCAGCTGTTGGTTATAATAATGATGTGGTATTATTATGCGATAGCGAGGAAATACTAAAAACCACCATACACATTCCATTAAATTAACACCAAGAAACTGGGGCTGAAAGTAAATAGGTCTATAAGCTATATTAATTATATGGCGACACATTTATATATATATATATATATATATAATGGATTGTTGATGATAAGGGAGGGAAATATTTGAAGAAGTGGTTGAATGCAATTATCTAGGAACAATAAATACAAATAGCAATGGAGAACAGAAAGAAATTAGGTAATACTCGGAAAACGCTACCTATTATGCATTACAGGGACTCCTACTATCCCAAATGTTCTAAAAAAAAGGTTATACTAAAATATATAAAACACTTATTCTCCAGTTATATGGCTACCGGTACTAAACATGGTCTCTTATTTTAAGGAAGGAGGAAAGACTTACGGGTATTAAAACTATACTTCTTAGAAAAAAAAAATAGACCAAAGAGAGATGAACAGGCAGGTGAATGAAAAGGATTATGTTGGTGTGGGTTACATAATCTTTATGGAGAACCAGATGTGATAAGAATAATCAAGTCTCAGACTGATATGGAGACGACGTGTAGTAAATATACGGAATAACATATATGAATGGGAAATTCTGGTAGGAAAACCAGAAAGAAAGCGTCCAGTTAGTAGGCGAAGTATAAGGTGGAATGATTTGAAGAAAGTGAATCATAGGGGAATGATTGGAAAACATTAGCTCAGAAGAGATTTATGGAGAGCTTACGTCCGCAACTTGGTTTGAAGATCTAAAACGTTCTTTGAAATAATACAATTATGAAAATTCGACACCAAATTAAAATCAGTCTTGCTATATGGTTGTGAGATTTGCAAAGTAATTAAAGATAGTAAACGTAAGTTAAAAAAACATACATAATAATTTTCTTAAATTTATTTTTAAAATAATATGGCTCGAAACATTTTCAAATACAAATTATTAAGTATTACAAAATAGAAGTAAATATAGAAACCAAAATACATAAACGGAAATGAACAGGGCATACGTTTCGCCGATGTAATGAATGCATTCCAATATTGACACTCAGTCTGGAATCCTCAGGGAGTAAGGAGAAAATAAGATCAAGGGAAACATTGTAGAGATCGGTGAAAATAGAGGCAAGTAATATGGGAAAGAGCTGAAGTGATGTGAAAGCACTTTCTAGCAATAGAGTGAGGTGAATTTTTGTGAGAGACTTATGCCTCCTGGAGGAACAAAAACGAAGAAGACGATGTTACTCATGATGATGATGATGATGAATATAGTGGTAGTGTTATTGATAACAATTATTATATGTTTTGGCAGCATTGATTTTCCTTTCGTAGTAATGTCAGTTCTTGTCTCCTGTCACATTTTGAGCATTATCAGTGTTTTTATAATAACATGCTCTATTAAAGGCATTTCTAACTTGATACAGGAATTGATGCTTCCAGACTCTCTGTTGGTTTAAATTAAAATAAGGTTACACACAAACACTAGAGATGCAGGATGTATCTATATAATGTTAGCTACTGATAACAGATTACTGAACTAATATCAACTTCTTAATTAGCTGACATAACAGAAAAAAAAATCTAGTTTTACGCAGTTTAAGCACGCAGAGTCACACACCATTAAATTTTTTGAACACAGTTTGGCTCTTTAACATGGGTTTGGGATATAAGGGAGAGAAGAAATTGTGGTTGAACAGTGAAGTGTATGTTTGTAGTTCAATCCTAAAATGCAGCCCCTAAAAGTTTAAGATCTCGAATTCAAATAACTTCTCAGGAGCATATATTTTATCTTGCAAGGGAAATATGAACCACTTTGAAAATTCTCTCAGAAAAGCGTTGTGATGTACCAAGGCCGTGTCCAAAATTTATCTGCCCTTTTTAACTGAAAGACACAAATCAAAGCCACAATCCAGCAATGGCAACTCACTGTAAGGAGCATATGTACGTCCCTGCATGAGTTAAGAGCGAAGTGGAGTCAGACGGGACGCGGCGCGTACAGCGGGTAGTGAGGGTTATCCAGTCTACCAATACAGGAGTTGTATTACTTGTCTATAGTTTAAATGAGATACTTGGCTCTCGATTTTAGCGCTTAGCAGTTAAAAATGCAGATAGTTTTTAGACACGGTCTTTGTACATCACAACGCTTCTCTGGAAGAAATTTCAACGCAGGTTTCGGCACGTATTGGTTGAGGGTTCCCTTGTTTTTTTATGTTTTAGAAGTTGTTACATTAATACTAAATGTTTTTTTCAAACATACAAGATAAAATTTAGACACCCTGATAAAACAAACATTTTCATTGAAGTTTCGCATTTTTTAAATTCCAATAGAAATCCATTGGAAAACAATGATAGAATAGTTTGAATAGCATAGGAACTGTTATGCATGTAGCACGTGCTATTTTTTACTCCAAGTGGAATGTTACTATGAAATTATATTAAATGTTGCCTTTATTGTTCTGCCATGTGTTAATATTTATGAACACGTGTTCCATTATACTTTTTTATGTATCATTGTTCACGAAAAAATCAGTAAATTTTAAAACTCGTGATTTCAGAATGGATCCCAGTCCTTGGGTACGGAATTCATTTTGGACTGTAATGATAGGTACTGCATTCCATCGGTCAGCTAGCATGGTGAATCAGGGATCAGTACAGAAATTCATTTCCCTTCCTGAGAAGCTTGATATCAAAAAGTAAGTCAGTAATTGTTTAGACATGGCACAAATAATAATGCTTAGCATATTTAAATTATAGTTTTCATATACTTAAATTCAGAGTTAATCCCCTAGTAAGACCAATTATTACTTTATTGTAATGGACTGTCAGCAGCACGTACGGCTTACTGCCCATGGGACCCATATTTATAAATGATATTGTGAATAATATTGTAAATATCTTACTTTTAGTCTAATAAAGTCATATTACTACTACTAAGAATTATGAACACATATAATTTCATATTTTATATTTTTGCTTATAGTGTAAGATACATACATGCATTTTGATACATTAAATCTACAAAACTAAGCTTACAAAGGCCGGAATGGGATAGGAGGGCATCGCTAGTATAGCGAGCGGAAAAACATAAGGTCGAACTTAAGTGAACACTCTGCAAAATATGAAAAGTGGAGTAAAATACGCGAAATAAATTTAACACTTTTACTTCACAAAACTTAACACATTGTATATAATCTGCCTAGCTTGACTAAGCAGCGTTTATCTTCACTCGCGGCATGATAGTTGAACCAAACGCCACAACGTACACGACTGAACTAGGTCTATTATAAAATAAATTGAAGTAGATCTTATTTGTGAGGTATACTTAATGTCACAGACAGTAGTTTCTAAACACACTGATTCCATTCCGACCATTGTAAAATAAATATATTATTTATTTAGGCTTGCGAACTTAAAGCCACATTTATTCGCATAAATTATATTAACATCTAACATGTATATTCACTTATTTTAATATATATATATATATATATATATATATATATACATACATACACACACACACACACACACACACACACAGGGTACTGCAAAAAAAGCACCGACAACGGAGGTGAGGTGGTATATTAAGATATATTGATCATTTTTAATAAGGTACCAATGTCCGGAAATGATGTGTTTTCACACTATGAGTAGCTAACTTCTCAAGAGTTCCGTTAGTTGGATTTCAAGACTCAATGCTTGACAATACTCTCAGTCGCATCAAGTTTTCAAAATGTCTACCTCCCACCTCACTGTAGAGCGTACTTCGGCGGTGTAGTGATTGGCGCACATGTAAAAATACGCCTGGCCTATTTTGAATCATTTCTGTAGCAGCGTAGATTCGTGATGTAAGATCCATACGTGGCTTTACTGGAGTCTGAAAAACAGACTGTTACATTTCGTCCTACAAAACGTAGTCGAGAGGGTCAAGATCAGGTGATCCCGGAGGCCATGGGACTGATCCCCCTCTGCCAATCCATTGACCTGGGTACATGGTATCCAAATGTCTCGTCACAATGGCATCGAAGTGAGCTGGAGCTCCATCATGTTGCAACCACATTCCTCTGCGACGCCATGTGTCATACGTTCCGCACATTTGAGTTAAGTAATAAGTCTTTAAATCTTTTGAACTAACTGTGATTGTGAGACATAATTAACCAGAAAACACATCATTTCCGGACACTGGTACTTATTAAAAATGATGAACATACATCAAAATACTACCTCACCTCCGTTATCGGTGTTTTTGCAACATCCTGTATATATATATACACACATATACGCAAATCAACTTTTATTTCTCTTTATGATGAAAGTGGTGAATGTAGACAAAGTAATGACGCATATTAAATTATAGACAGACAAGAAACTGTACAAAATATATAACAAACTTCAGCCCCAATAGCATTGGATTTAAAATGAGCTTATATATATATATATATATATATATATTGAGTTTTGATGATGAAACAAATACGCGGATAAAGCATTCTGAAATCTAGATATTTGTTTTTTTTATTATTTTATTATAGCATCTTCAGTTATGAAGTCTCATAGGCTGAACAATTAAGAATTTTTACTTCCTTTATAATTCCTATTTCGAAATTTTTCACGCTAGTACTTAGAGTAATATATCTTAAAATGAAATAGTAATATTGAGTTGTTTGTCATGCATATAAAAAAATGAAATAAATATATTTATCAACTTTTGTTGCAGTATGCTGGTATTTTATTGCTTGGGCATTATAGTTATGAAGTTGCTGAGCGTGTTAACTGGTCTCATCATTTATGCTGCCTATTACAACTGTGATCCAATTCAGACAAAGGTTTGATATAGCCCACTACTCCGTATTACTGTTAAATGCTCATCTGTACGCATTTAAATTATTTTTTATTATTAGTGTAAAACAATACAAATTTTCAGAAATTCCATATTATTATGTTACCTTATAGTCTACATGAAGTCTCTGATTTCTTTGATTAATAATTACAAATAAAGTAGAGAAGCAGCTTTCTATGTTCTAATTTGCAAGACTCCATTCCAGTGAAATAGTGGTTATTACATTAGCTTCTCTTTCTGAGGTTCGTGGTTCAAACCCACATGGAGTCAATGGATTTTAATGGTGTAAAAATCCCGAGTATTATTTCCTTCGGAAGGGGAACATAGCGTGACGCCGAGTCATAGATTTACTGTTCGTAAAATAAACCCAAGTCTAAAATAACAGGCCACTGAAAAAAAAAAAAACTTGTTTGCCATTTTATGTTCAGTTTGAAATTGGGGACGCGAATGGCCTGTTGCGTTAAGAACGTTGTTAAATAAAACACATTTTTATATATACAGTGTGTTTCTAAATTAGACTAAGAAAGTCTGAGACCAGATAAATAACCTTCGTTGAAGCATATTCTGTTAAGGAACCTATGAGCAGTGACTCTTCGTTTCAGTGCTAGAGGAATCTTACTGGAAGAGATTGAAGAAAACGGATAAACATTCCTTTCAGTCCAAGAGGGGCTTGCCATTACTGCCTGGCAGGCACACTCGCCTTACCTGACCTGCGTAGAATTATTTTTGTGGGGCTACATGAAGGCAATGGTTTATGAAACCGATATTTACTCTGAAGAAGATCTTGTAGCACGCATTATCAGCGCAGGGGCTGAAATAAGGGAAACCCCTGGAATTCGTTTCCATGACAAAGTACGACATATCGATACACTGTTTGTCTGTCCAGCAGTTGTGATGGGACAATAAATTGGATCCATCCTGACAATGTAACACTGGAGTGAGTGTTTATTTTTTAAAGAATTAAATTCGTTTTGTTTCTGCTTGTCTGTAGAGTATTAAGATTAACAATAGCACACCGAATTATGTGTCACTGAATAACTTCTCATTTGCACGTACCTACTTCCTTCCATCCCTTATTCTAACACCCCTCTTGAACTGAAACCAAGTGCCACAGCCTATAGGTTCCTTAAAATATGTTTCAATGAAGGTTAACCATCTGCTCCCAAAGTTTGTTGGTCTAATTTAGAAACACACTATATATATAGATTTACAGGGTGTTGCAAAATAACACCGACAACGGAGGTGAGGTGGTATAGTGAGACATGTTGATAATTTTTAATAAGGTACCAATGTCCGGAATGATGCGTATGAGTAGCTAACTTCTCAAGTGTTCCGTTAGTTGGACTTCAAGAATCACCACTTGGCATAACTGTCACAGTCATATCAAGTTTTCAAAATATCCACCTCCCATCTCATTGCAGAGCGTACATCGGCGGTGTTGTGAATGGTACACTACGTTCAAATACACCTGGCCTGATTTGAATTACTCGTATTTCTATAGCAGCGTGGATTCGGGATTTAAGATCCATAGGTGATTCTACTGGAGTCTGATAAAGAGACTGTTTCATGTAGTCCCACAAAAAGTAGTATAGAGGTTTAAGGTCAGGGAAACCATGCGACTGGTCCCCCTCGTCCTGGATATGTGGTATCCAAACATCTCGTCACATTGACATTGTAGTGAACAGGAGCTCTATTATGTTGCAGCCACATTCATTTGCGAAGCCACGAATCATTGGTTCCGTATCTGTGAGTGTTGTAAAGTAACGAGTCTTCAAAGCATTCGAACTAGCACTGATCTTCAGACATAACTAACCAGTCATAGTGTGAAAACGCATAATGCCCGGATATGGGTACCTTATTAAAAATGGTCAACATATCTCAATATACAACCTCACCTCCGTTGTCGGTGTTTCTTTACAACATCCTATATATATCATCATCCGGTATCATGGTAGCTGCCGCCGTCTTCCAGAAAACAAACGCCATTCCTCTCTGTCCATCCATTGATCTTCCTCCAATCCTCTGATATTCATGGCTGCTTGTACCTCTTCTATCCAAGTTTTCTTCGGTCTTCATCTATATATATATATACACATTAACAAATCAACTAACCAACCATACTTTTCAATTGCTAATTAAAAAAATTATTAACTTTCACTTCAACATGAACCCCTCTCTATTCTTGCAAGACTTATTAATTTCCTTCATAGTTTTATGGTCCATAGTGAACCTTAATTTCCTTCGAAACATCCCCAATTGTCCTCTATTCTTAGCATTTATTTTCCAATTCTTCAATTTTAAACTTGATTTGCTTTTCTTACCATCATTCTCCATCTATTCATAGATCTCCTCTTCCCTTTAATCCCTCTTATCTTGCATATAATAAAAATTTGCGAAGTCTTTCATTTAACATGACTTACAGATATATATATATATGTGTGTGTATATAATTTTTATGTTAATTTCCATTGTTAATTTAATATAATTACCTGTTTAACACTACTAGCAAACAAACACTAAATTCCTTGTATCTAATGTTGTAATTACTTGACATACAGATGTTACATTGTCACACTTCAATGTTTTAGGCTGTAAGAAGAGCAGATCAGTTGCTGGCTTATTTCGTGATGGATGCTGGTGGAACAATTCCAGGATTTCCTGGTTTATTCATTGCCGGAGTATTTAGTGCATCTTTAAGGCAAGTTTTATTAATTTACTATTTCTCTTTTTAACTAAATTTAACTGCTAATACATGAACATGAAACCCGTAGATCGAATGACGTATTCACTAAGAACCTCTACCGGTTCCCATTCTCTATAAAAAAAAGCAAAAAAAATCATATCTTGGATTTCTAGCTCCCTAAATCCACTCCAAGTGATCTGTTCTCCTAGAGTTTCCCAGTAACATTCTTTCTCTTCATCACGGATTATTACATCTGTCACCGTCTCTCCGTCCCCAGTTATCTTTCTCTATTCTAAAATACTGGATAGTATGAGAAATGCCCGGTTGGTCTCATTGCTTAATGAAGGGAAAATTCAAAAGGAAGATCCTCGATGGTGAGAGATGGGCAACAAATTATGGCAAACATGGCACCGCAGACCGAATGGCTACCGGTCCGTGTTGTTCTTAGCAATAACAGAAGGTTTTCCTTTCATCTTGTGGACCTAAACATTCCTAACGGAAGGTAATGGTAGAGAGCTATTTTAGCTGATGCAGAAGCAATTTCCCTAGGGCAGGGAAAGTTTAAAATTTAACTCCTGGTCCTCCAGTTTGGAGATTGCGCGATTTACCAGCTCCCCACCACCTTATAAATAATAAGTGCTGAAGCACCCACTTATGAGCCCAGTAACATTTTGTACAAATAATTCCTACTGTCACCCATTACAGCTATATGACCTACCTATCTTAACCTCCTAGACCTAATAACCATGATGATATCGAATAAAGTTCCTAGGAAAATTTTTGGACCAAAGAGAGATGAACAAACAGGTGAATGGAGAAGACAACATTACAATATTCTATTTGGTCTTTATAGTAAGCCAGATATAATAAGAACAGTTAAGTCTCGTAGACTGCGATGGGCAGGACATGTTGCGCGTATGGGGAATGAAAGACGTGCATGGAAGCTTCTTGAGGTAAGCAGAGGGAAAACGCCCCGTTGGTAGACCAAGAATGAGGTGCAAGAATAACATTAACTATGATTTCAGGGAAGTAGATTATACAGGGAATAATTGGAAAGGATTAGCTCAAGATAGGGATTTATAGAGAGCTTATGCCCGCGGAGCCATGAACCTACAGGTTCGATAGTGCCAGTGAGTAAGTAAGTAGGTAAAAATTATATAAAAAAGATCTTTGAAAAATAAAGCCAGGAAAGACTCTATAATGAAATTATACAAGACAATGGCAGTGCCTATTATTACTTATGGATCTGAAACATGGACAGTGACACAACAATCTGCCAGGATACAAGCTGCTGAAATAAGATTCCTGAGACCAACAGCAGGATATCAAACAACAGACAAATATCATAACACAGAAATAAGACAACTAAAAATAGAGGAATTAAACTCAACAATAGAGAAATACAGAACAAACTGGAAAGAACACTTGGCAAGGATGACTGAGAATAGAATACCAAAAGCAGCATACAACTATTCACCACGAGGAAGAAGAAGTTTGGGAAGACCAAGGAAAAGATGGAAAGAGAAGCAATTTGGAGCCGGAACAGGCTAGTTAATAAGCCTAAACCGTGAAGAAGAAGAAGAAGAAGATATAAATTATGGAAAACCCTCTCGTAACATTTTCATTTTCCTCCATTCTCATCCCTTATGGGACCAAATATTTGTATTAGGATCCTATTTTCAAATATTGTTGGCTTATTTTCTTCCTTTAATGTAAGAAGACACGTTTCGCACTCATAGGATAGCACACGTAAAATAATTTATCTATTTGCTAATTTTATTTAAGAATACGAGTAATATGTTTTCCTCTGATCGCGGTACCAACACAGGCAACTCTTGCCTAAACCAGGAAGTGAAGAAGAAGAAGCTAATTTTATTTTTTTAATTCTTGGACAAAAACCAAGAAGACAGGATACATAGAACTGAATAATAAATGAAAATGTCTACTTTAAGTCTGAAATTAATTGAAATTAATTGTTTAACTTGTGATAATTATCGTAAGTAATGCCATGAGTGATTTCCAATTTATCTAGAGGATTTGGGAATCAAGAGTGGCATTTTTAGGACTATTTGGCGAATAAAATTAAGCAGTTTACTCACAAATTATTTAAATATATTTATTTTAAAATATAGTAAAACTTGCTTAATCCGGAACGTGAATAATGCGGAAATATGTCCAATGTGAACAAATGTATTGGCGCCGGCGAAATATCACTTATTTCACGCGTATTTTGTTGCATAAAACGGAATCAGTCCAATGCGGAAAGGGAAGGATATTTCTACATAATTCATGAAAATGTATAATGCGGAAAGACAGAGAGGGAGATAGAGAAAGAATTCCGATTAGGACAAAAAAGAACAAGGAATGATTCCTGCCTCCGCGCCGGCTAAAGTAGAGATTCTACCTGAAATTTTCTTCGGAACTCATTGCACACCTGTTATACGAAATAAGACACTATACCTGTCTTACAAATAACTATTTCACTGTAAAAACAGGAAATGAAATTAACGAAATAGTGGGGGAGTGTTTTGCAAGTGCACGATCAAAAAATCTCCAAATTTTCGGACCGATGCTCCAAAGTCAAGCTCTACCTGTTGCAAAGTCCTTAGGGAATAACGATTTCAAGGCATCTTCAGGTTGGCTGTATAGTTTTAAAAAACAGTACGATGTAGTGTGGAATGAAATTTGCGGGAATCAAATTATGTGGACAAAATTGTAGTTAGTGAGCAGAAACCGAAACTGCATACTTCAGTTTCAAGATACGCAGCTAAGATACATTTTTATCGCAGACGAAAATGACGAAACAGGAGTATTTTATCGCGCGTTAACGTCGATGTCGCTAGAGCATACTATACTTCACTTTTCAATGGCAACGGAACTATAACTAACCCAAGGGATTCTGTATTTTAGATTATTAACCCTAGTACTGTACACGTCTGAAATTGTCACGCTAAACGTACACCAGGGTCTCACAGACCCACAATTATTTTCTGGAAAAATAAGCAAAATTTAGCATACATTATAAAATAACTGTATTTGATACATTATAGCATCTTATTAGTATTCAATGATATCCTTTTTCAATCAATTTTAGTATCAATGTATCGCGTAATTGTGATAAAAAATGAAATGGAAAAAAATTAAAGTAATAGAACTTGATTGTGTTCCATGTCTAAATAATTTTACTTTGAATTCAATTAAGACCATTATAATGATGAATACACATATTACACAAATATTTTGGAAAGTCCTCAATTCATTAATTATTTATTTGCACACTCTTGGCACCACTTAGCACTGATGTGGACTGTATAATGTCTTACTATTATTTATGTATGTATCCCACACATCTCTGATATGAGTCAGTTTATCAAATTCCCGCCTTTTTGTCCTTGTGGCTTTATCATCAAATCTTAAGCAGACTGTGAGAAACTGGAAACGCTTTAGACTTATTGTTGCACGAAACAATGCAATCCCAAATTCACCAGACCACAGTCCAAAGCTTCTGGTAGGGCATCATCTTCAGAGTCATTTTCTTCAGGAAAGTCACTTAGTTCACTTTCATGATTAAGCTCATCTAACAATGCTGCCTGTGTATCGTTTTCTGTTAATAATACATAATTTCTACGCGCCATTTTTCACAAAAATCGAGTTCACTCTCAGGAATAGAAAAGTCACACAAACTGTACACCAGGGTCACAGTGACCCTTAATAAGGTATACCAGAAAAAATAATTAACTGTTAATGACCAACGAAGTTGTACATCTGCCCTGTAGTAGATCTCACTGAATACTGAATTTACATCGATAGCAGAGGTATGTGAACGCCATATAGTTCATATGCAGGAGTAAATAAAAATCTGCAGGGTCACACTGACCCTGGTGTACAGTTGTAGGGTTAACAAGTTTTAATTTTTTATAATGCGGAATTTTGTCTAATGTGGAAAAGAATTAGTCCCATGCGAATCCGTTTTCAGCACGTTTTACAGTATTTATATATTTAATGTAAATGGCGATGTGTGAAAACTAATGAGAAATGTTTGGTTATGCTTCTATTGTTTATCCACTGCAACTAGATCACATTATTTACCACCAAATAGGATCGCAATATTGTAAGAATACGCCCTAGTGGAGAAAAAATTAAACACATCAAAGTGTATATTATAACGAACATTACAGGTTATTAATTATTTTTTAGGAAACAACTCTGTAAAATCATTATTTAAAAACACAATTATTGAACATACAATTATCAAAAGTGTAGTTCAAAGGAATCTGTTCCTTACTTGCTATATACAACGTATTTGTTCGAGAGTCAGTCACTACAAAATAATGCTCTGCCCTGTTCAGAATATTAAAAGGAGGAGCTTTCTTTAACACGATAAACATAAGTATATAAATATCGAAGTGAAACATGACTGTGATTGGTAGTATAACAAAATTCATTGAAACGTGATTGGTCATTGACTCATATGTGGGGCATGAGTTAAATAGTCAACTATAAATTTTGAGACTATTTGTTACGTACCATGTTGCATGTTACCAACATGTTTATTTACGTTTTCTAGACGTTATATTTCCTTGGTTATGAATACATTTCGGTAGGTTATTTTACGTTTTGGTTTCATTAGGTTAGGTACTTATAATTTACGTTTGGAAAATTATCTCAAGTTATATATATATATATATATATATATATATATATATATATATGTTCTTCTTAATAAAAATTGAAACAGCGCCAATGTAAATTATATCTTCAATTCTTCTATGGTGTTTGTCATAAGCTGGGTATTCTATATCATCACAGGTAATAGACATATTCGGATGATATGGGCATTCTTTGAGTTACATTAAGTCAAATTCAATTTTAAGGCATTTCCATGACTCCTTCATCTATATTGCTCAGGCAATTCATTATGTGGTGATATGGTAATTTGTGTTTTTTTGTTTTTTTTAAATAATGCACGTGATCATCATTCCAAAAATCCCCTTACTGATGACGATAATAATACAGTCGTAATAAAAAATTGAAATTATACTTCTCTGATTATAACTATTATAGTAGACAATGAAAAGGAAACTGGTACTTCGAATAAGACATTTTTAAATGCTCGAATACTGATGATGATCTATGGACCATGAAATGGACCACTATTTATTAACCGTATGGATAGTTATCGGTTGTTGCTAACATGTATATTTACGTTTCAGCTTTAACTAAATGTTCATAGGTATATACCATTCTTATGATACTAATGCACTACATACTATTTTCTTTATAAAATATATGCTAGTATCTTAACGATTTTTAAAATATTGGGAAAAACTGCACTTAAACTAGCGTGAAATATTTTAAAGTACTATAGAACAACAGTGCGCATGCGCCAGAATTTATAGAGCCACCGATAACCCACAATCGAACAACAATATCGATTATCATCCTCGATTATTATCCGTCGCTATGAAATTTAAATGACCAATATATTTGCATTAAACCCCCAAATCTATGTTTAAAAAAATATATTAATAATATTAAAATTACCAAACATGTATTTAAAATGGGTGTACACTTATCACTCCCTAATGCCGTTCCAACCACCGATAACCCAAAACAACGATAGAAAAATCATAGACTAAGTAATATACTCTGTGGAGAAAATAGCAATTAGCATCACAATATTGTCTAACAGTGTCATAATATTGTGATTTGCATATTTAAATAATTACTTCAAAATTGTCTAATAATGTTATAAAAATTATTTTAAAAAGTTAAAAATATTAAATAATATTAGTAAATACAGAAGAAGAGCTCTAGCTTACAACAATATAACTGAAAAATCAAGCCTAGTAGAAGTGCAGTTGAGCCAAATATTGTTTTAGAGTGGATAAATATTAATCTTTATGGAAAAATGTAGTAATTATCTCGGGTATTTTTTCCTATTTATATTATCGTGCTGCACATGCGCAAGGCTTTGCCCATAGATGGTAACGCTATCTGTGTAACCGGCATGACCAACTTTCGGACCACATTTCCAAACATGTTTTTATGAAATGGATGTACTCACTTCATTTTGTTAGGTTGGAAAGGAACAAATAAGTGTATACCAGTTTAGCTTATAATTCATATATAGGCCCTACATTCATTAAAAAATTTGGGAACTTACTACGAACATTGGTCATGTCGGTTTAGTAGATAGAGCTCCCATCTACCGCAATTTAATAAGTGTTGCTCATGCGCACTACGATGTTATACTCATAACTTACAAAAAAATAATTTACAGGCTTAAGTACAGTATGTCCATTGCGAGTGAGGTGTAGTAATGAATTATCATTTTTGTAATAATAATAATAATAATAATAATAATAATAATAATAATAATAATAATAATAATAATAATAATAATAATAATAATAATAATAATAACAAATATGATGATAATGTTATTGATAATGATGATGATAATATATGATGATAATGATTACATTACGTATATTTTTTCTGGTAACATATTTGTCGTAAGTTGGCTAATGTTTCAGTAATGGTAATATACCTACATCTTCCAACAATAAAATGACACATTTTAGGTTATATTTACATAAACTTCTCAATACGTTTTAAGGTATTTTCAGGATTCCACTATAAAAAAGAAATACATAAATAAATAAATAAATATATATATATATAACATAATTTGTGTGCTTTTCAGTTTTTTCCTGACAATAATGGATGGATAATCATTTTAAGAATCTCCCCTCTTAAATTAAATAATTCCTACTTTAACACTTTTTAACCTGGTATACTTAAATAAACACTAAATTACGTAATAATATTTTATCTGTATTATAACATGTTTCTATCCACACACTTTCTTAGATTTAGCACTTTATGACAACAGGACCCGTGAAGTTAAAAATGTTAAAACATATTAATTCTAATTTATATATAAACTTAATAAAACAATAATATTAAATTACCTTTAAAATAATCGCTGCTAATCGTCCTTATGTCATCCAACAATTAATATAATAAGCACTTGCACAAATAAAAGTTTTTCTTAATATGGTTGAAGGATTCCTTATTCATATGTTCAATAACATTTATATTTTTCAGTTCTATGGCGACAGGATTGAACTGTCTGGCTGCAACGATATACGAAGATTTTGTTCGACCATGTTTAAAAGGCAATGAAAACGAACGTACTGGAAACACCATCATGAAAACCATCGTGCTAGTTGTGGGCACTGCCTGTGTATTCCTGGCGTTGATAGTAGAGAAACTCGGTGGTGTATTGGAGGTAATCTATTATCTCTGATTACCAAGTAACAGAGGAATCATATACAAAGGAACTTTCGAATTACGACCAACTTAGTAGAATACTCACTGTGACGTCATACAATCTTGTTAATATTGGCCTACGTGCCGATGCTAAAGAGCATTAATATTTTCTCGTAATAATAATGCTCTAAAGTTTACCCTATACATGTTTAATTAAAGTATACGATATTTATATGTATAAGACATACTAAATAAAAAAATAAACATTCATTTTTCAACACATGTACATTAAGGAGTAATTTATATCCCTTATTTTAATTAATTTTGAAGCAAAATAAGCTATTAAAGTTTTAGGGCCTACCCATGAATAGATGTTTGAAAAAAATACAAATCTTCATGGATCCTACATATTAGATATCGGAAATAACCATGGCAGCAAATATATTTATTACAATAGAAAGAATATTTACATATTTATTTTTATTAAATAATGTATTACCGATTTATAATTGGTATTTCTTAATTTAAATAAGTACCAATAATCATATATACTCATCCTGTTACCATTCACGATATATATATATATATATATATATAATAGGTTACATCAAAATATGTTACATGAGCCTTTGAAAAAATAGGCCTGTACAATCAAACTGATATTTTCTCCTTATCTTTAAACCATATGTTTGACATAAAACCTTCTATTTCAGTCTTTTTCAGTTGTTAATTATATTTTTATACACGATTCTTTTTGGTGCACCGAACAAACAGATCATAGGAGAAGGTCCAGACTAAAAGAGATACCCATCGAAGAAGAAGGGCTAGTAACTCACTTCCAAGATATAAACTTCTCAATTACTCACAGAAACATTCACGAAGTAAGCCGGACTGATAAATTGCAACAAACTAGTAAAGAAAAAGGAACATGAGAATGAAGAAAAATAAAAAGAAACTTGGATGCTGTAATGTTAGAGCAATTCATGGGAAAGAACACATAACAGAGGTAAGGCCTTTAGGAAGACCTCAACTACGATGGAACGACGTCACTATACCCCGGACCTGTAGTGAATGAACACGCAACTAGCTGCCAGCTTTCATGCGTAGAGGAGGAGGAAGAAGAAGAAGAAATATATTCATAATTATTATAAGTTCGTGGGTAGTCTATGCCAGCATGCCACCAACATAAATTCAAATAAGAAACGGAAAAAACACAGAATTTATTGTTGTTGTACGTGAGTAATTACCTGAAATATATATATATGTTCACCGCTGTGGTCTCAAGGTTCGATCTCCGGTCGGGACAGTTTTCTGGGTGAGGTTTTTATCGGGTTTTTTTCCTCACCTGTAAGACAATTGTCAGAAAAACTTTAAGGCCCAAACGGTCCCCAAAATCATATGGCCATCATCATCATCCTTTTCATTATCATCATCATCATCATCCTTCACCGGTGTGGAAAACAACGGGAAGCTACCACACCTATAATTCCCTAGTAAAGCTGCAAAGCATAGCATGAAAATGCTATGATTGCAGTGAAAGACCTGCCCTCTGGCAGAATTACTGTGGATATATATATATATATATCCACAGTAATATTAAGATTAAGAAAGTTTTCTTAAGTTTTTCCGCGTCATGGGTACAAGGTCAGCCTCTAGCCACTGATCGACATAATCCACATGCCATTATCAAGGAATATATATATATATATATATATATACATATATGCCCACCGCTGTGGACTCGAGGTAGCGTGCTGCCTTATCACGCAGCGGGCCCGGGTTCGATCCCCGGTCTGGGCAGTTTTTCTGGGTGAGGTTTTTCTGGGTGAGGTTTTTATCGGGGTTTTTCCTCACCTATAAGACAAATGTCAGGAAACCTTTAAGGCCCAAACGGTCCCCAAAATCATATGGCCATCATCATCCTTATCATTATCATCATCATCTTCCTTCACCGGTGTGGAAAGCAACGGGAAGCTAGCACACCTACAATTCCCTAGTAAAGCTGCAAGCATAGCATGAAAATTCTATGATTGCAGTGAAGGACCTGCCTTCGGGCAGAATTACTATGGATATATATATATGTTGGTTGATTCCTAAAAAAATAAAAATTCCTTAAAATAAAGTGAGACGTTGAGCTCAAACTAATCTGAAATCAAGATATTTGCAAATGTAAAAGTGTATTAGTCAGACAACGTAGGGAGGCTCAGACAACGTAGCCAATTTATTAAAAAGACGCGCTAACAAACAAGTTAACGCTAATCCGTGTACTAACTCGCCCATTTTCTCACACTAACTTGTAAACTAATGTAGGTGGACTCTTAAGATAAAATCCTCTTGTACGTGAGGAACCGTGTTGGCAATGGCTCTAGTGGAAACATGTGTTATCACATTGGCCAACATGACTTCTTCTCCGATGGAATATTCACTAATAGTCAAACTTCATGTTATTGTTTATATAAAAATACTTCTGCTTCTAACATTTAAATAATGTTTGATAACATTGCAGACTTTAACATATTTTACAGATATCCTACAGTGCTCAAGGAATAACATGTGGGGCTCTATTGGGACTATTCTCCCTCGGAATTTTCTTCCCATGGGCTAATGAAAAGGTATGTTCTCTATATCTAGTCCTATAAAATACGTATTGCATAATATAATCTACAATGTTTGAAAGAAGAAAGAGAAGGTAAAGGAAAATAACATGTTTATGTATCAAATGCAGTACATCAGCATTTTCATAATAGACTGTGTCATAACTATACGTTCCCCACACATATTTCCATATTTCAAATAAAGATGCTGTTGAAATTTCTCATCATTGTCTTCAACGCAAAGTAGTCTTTTATTTAAAGAAGTTCTACAACATTTCAGATCATTACAATTTAAATCTGGACCTCTAAGAGCCGATAAATGTTCTTCAGAGGTCCCATTCTTAGGTTTAAAGTAATTTAATGTTCTTTAAATATATGGCACGAGACCAGATATAATAAGAACAGTTAAGTCTTGTACACTATAGTGGACAGGACGTGAAAGAGGAATATGGAAGCTTCTTTTAGGAAAACCAGAAGGAAAACGCCCAGTTAGTAGACCAAGAATGAAGTGGGACTATAAAATTAATAGTAATTTGAGGGAAATAGATTATACAGAGGATGATTGGAAAACATTAGCTCAGGATGGGGATGTATGGAGAGCTAATGTCCGCGCAGCCATGAACCTACAGTTTCGATGGTGCCAGTGAATCGATCCCGGCGGGTATGAACGAGCGAGCTTTGGGAACTATAGGAGAGTATGACGAACATTCCACCGGATGGATACGTGATGAATACCATTGCCTACCAATGATTGATTGACACATTTAAAAAGTCAAGAATTTGTGAATTGACCATCGTAATTGTACCAGTACGAGCAATCATTATGTTCCTAATCTCTCGATGTTGATTGTCTTTTTACAGAAACGGTCTAATTATCAACATAAGGCATCAATATTTTCCAACCTGATTCATGCTATGGATCATGGAGTAGTAAATTCGCTCCCATACCTCCAATCAATTCACACTTTATTAGCGCTCCTAGCGGCAAGAAGTTTATTTATTTACACTTATTCTTGGCTTTTGTTTTACATTATTCAGAACTGTATACGATGTTTTCACCACTCTATATGCCTAAGGTCTATATGGGACGTTTCATCTCGAAGGGGGGTAAAGTAAAAAAAAAAAAACTTCTAGCTTATATTCTAAAATATAAACTTATGAAATTATAAAATTAATTGTTTTATAATCTTGTCTCCTCAACTAGTAACAACTTTAAACCTTGTAGGCCTTTCGGAACCATTACCACCCTCAGCAGAAGGTTGTTTAACTCCTAAATTATCATAAGTAATGCCACGAGTGATTTCCAAATATTCGATAAATTCACGACTCACTTCGTGAGTCGTGAATTTATCGAATATTTGGAAATCACTCGTGGCATTTGTTAGGACTATTTAACGAATAAAATTAAGCTGTTTACTCACAAATCATTATTTAACTATAGTTATTTTAAAATATTTATATATTTAATGTAAACGGCGATGTTTGAAAACAAATGAGAAGCGATAGGTACGCTTCATCTGCTTCTTTTGTTTATCACTGCAACTAGATCATACTATTTATTGCCAAAGGAACGCAATATTGTAAGAATGCTCTCTAGTGGAGAAAAAAATGAAACACATCAAACTGTATATTAATTCATTTCTGATGTCGTATGATGTAAATATGACAATTATATTTTTCTGGATTGTTTCCTGGGAAAAAATACATTTAAGAAAGTGCAAACAGTGGTTTCTTTTTTTGGTGGTATAATCAATTGCTACAAATGTTTTCATATTAACTCCCGCATGCGGCATGTGTTGACATTCATCCACTATATATACAATCTGGTAGCCGTATTTCTCACAGGCTCAGTCACTGCAAAATAATGGTCAGCCCTGTTCAGAATATTAAAAAGGAGGAGCTTTCTTTAATATGGTAATTATAACACTGATAAATATTTCGTGAAACACGACTCCAATTGGTTGTAAAACAGAAATCATTGAAACGTGATTGGTCATTGACTCCCATTTGGGGCATGAGTTAAATAGTCAATGTAAGATATATAAACTGCTGATTCTTATCATTGTAATCAACATAACATGGCCTGTTTCAATTTTTTAATTCACCGTCTTATCACTCTTCTGTTAAGTAAAAAACAGATATAAAAATAATTCCAAACAATTAAAGATATCGCTAAATGTAATGGTTTTAATGAAGATACGATTAATAATTTGATTCGTAAGTTTGAATTTTAAAAATTAATTACGGATTCCACAACCTTCCATTCTCCTATTAATAAAGCCAATTTTGTAATTATGCCGTACGTTCCCTCTTTAACTAGAGATTTGAACAAGGTATTTAAATGATTAGACACTAAATTAGTTCATACTACCGGTTTGACAAAAAATAGTGTACTTGAAAACCCCAAAGATAAAGTCGATTGTTTGAAAAAATCCGGTGTTTATGAAAATCGATGTAACGACTGTAATAGGAAATATGTTGGGCAAACAAGAAGATCTATTGTAACCAGATTCAATTAACATATTGCACATTTTAGATTCAATAGAATTGAAAAATCTGAAGTTGCTCAGCATATTTCTGATCATGGTCATGTTATCGATAAAAGTAACTTTAGGCTGGTTCGTTCTGTCATTAATTTCAAATTCCTTGACGACCTTGAAAGTATAGAAATCTGTAAAAAAAATAAGTACAAAATTAAGAATAAAGACAAAGGCCCTATTCTATTTAACGCCCTCTTTTCTTTAATTGAAATAAGAGAGAGTTAGTTTTATTATGTCATACAATTTACGTGTAATTGACTATGTCATGTGACGTAGTTTGTTTTTAATTGAATTTTGTTTATTAATTTACCTTGTTTGTCTTTAGTCAATATTTAGACTTGAAAATGACAGCTTCGCTGATGAAATATATTGACTCTCTTAATTTTTAATTGGTGAATTAAGTATATTGACCACATGTTTTACGATTTTATCACCAACAAGATCTTCTTCTTCTACTACTACTATAAGGTTTAGGCTATGCAGCCTGTTCCGGGAGAATATCATTCGTTTATTATATAATAAATAATAGTTTTAAAAAACTAAAACAACATGCTTTATTAGAAAACTCAACTAAAAAAATGAAAAATAATTTTAATTTCCAACACGCTTGGGATAAATAATTTTACCATCAAAAGCATGGGGTGCTCTTTATCAGTTAATATATTTTATAATAAACAGATATTGGTAAAAGTAAAGTCCCTAAGAAGAAAATGTAAAAATCATAAAAAGCACCCCACGCTTTTAATGGTACAATTGTTTATCCCAAGCGTGTTGGAAATTAAAATTATTTTTCATTTTTTTAGTTCGGTTTTCTAATAAAGCGTGTTGTTTTAGTTTTCTAAACTATTGTTTATTTTTTATTTTTTAGTTTCAATATTTTACAGAATAAGATAAAAATGTAAATATCTTTAAATTCGATACTATTGTAGTATGAGCTAAAAGTAATACTCTTCAAAAAAACTCACAGCCGGATTTGAACCAGCGACCTCTGGATTACTGAAATTATATACCACTAGAGTTCACCGCTCTACCAACTGAGCTCTTACAACGATTGACTAAAAAGTCGACAGGTCCGTAACCCATTATACCAGTTTTCATTTTTTGATTTTCTGATGATTCTGGCTAGGATTTTAGAAACAAAATATGAAATTATTGTATTGTCACGGGTCCTTTATAAGCATACAAAGTTTTAAGTAGATCCAATGTTTCTAAGTGCGTGAAAATCGTGTTCAAAAATTCCGTTACATAGATACAAAGACACTTGTTTTGATTTTCTGATAATTCTAGCCAGGATTTTAGAAAATAAATATGAAATTATTGTATTGTCACGGGTCCTTTACACGTATACAAAGTTTCAAGTCGATCCAATGATTTTAAGTGGGTGGAAAATCGCATTGAAAGATTTACTTAGATAGATAGATAGATAGATAGATAGATAGATAGATAGGTAGATAGATAGATAGATAGATAGATAGACAGACAGACAGGCAGATAGATATATAGATAGATATATAGATAGATAGATAGATAGATACAGGTCAAGCTAATATACATCGTGTAAAAGCTTAAATTTGTGTCAAATTACGCAATAATGTAGAGTAATAACTTATAGTTTTAAATACTTCCGTTTACACTTCGGTCCGAAAACATTTAAATAACTGACAGTAAAAAATGTTTCACTAATTTAATGGTTAATACTTACTTCTTGTACTTACTTTTCAATGACAATAATTAGTTGAATTGTAAAACAACTATCTGCTGAGGATGGGACTGGTCCTGAATGGCGTACAATGTACCTATTTTTATTATTTTTATATTGTGACTATTATCTGAACGTAATGTTACCATAGAATTGATTGGTACTCTCTAAAATATTTAAATTACTTATTATTAACGTATTTTTTTCGGACTATGTTAATTCATATTTTTTAAATAAATTTATCATATATTTTCCAAAATATTGCATGCATCGTATATTTTCCAAAATATTGCATGCATCGTATTTTTCCAAAATATTTCATGCACTTTTTCAGATACAGTTTGTAAATTTTAATAAATTTATCCCATTTCTAGGGTGCTTTGTGCGGAAGCATTTCTAGTTTAGTTCTGGTTGGCTGGATTGTTTTTGGTGCTCAAAACGCCATTGCAACTGGTATGCTTGTTCACAAGAAACTGCCCACTTCTGTGGGTGGATGTGCTTTCAACACGTCAACCTTTATCTCTACAACTACGTAAGTTAAGAGTTATTTTCCGTTTTACAAATTAGTCTCTATGGAACTCCATTTAACATAAATACAATTTAGACTTTATGGTTGCTAACACAATTTCTATCATATATAATTCAAAAGTATTCGTCAGAATAATAATAACAATGATAATATTATTTATAATATTATATATTTATATATTATGTATATAATTAATAATATTAACAATATAATTAATACTAACAATATAAGAAATAATTTTAAAAATTCACATATTTTTAATTAAAGGAGAAAATTAGAAAATTTAGAAATAGCCGAGCGGTTAAGGTAGGAAGCCTTGGCGCAGAGTTACGGGACTTGCGCTGGTTCGAGTCTCCATGGGGGAAGAAATTTTCTCATGGTATTTCGGCCAGTATGGGACCGGTGCCCACCCAGCATCGTGAGGCAATTGGGTAGCTACAATAAGTAGCGGCTCCAGGTTGAGGAACCAGCTATAACGGCTGGGGAACTCGACATGCTAACCACATATCACCCCTACACTGGCTGTTGATCATCTACCTCTGTGATTGACACATGTGGATGTGAAGGGCCAGCAGCCGGCTGGTAAAAGGGCAACCGCTGAAAAAGTGGAAAGACCCTCAATCGGAAATCGGATAAATTAAAGAAAAACACAAGTTATTGAATTCATAAATGAATTTAAATGAATCACCTCTTTTAAATTTATAATCAGAAAATGTTGTGTTTTATACATTGCTTTTGTGACCAGTTCGTGAAGCCCCGGGTACGATTCCTGGTCAGAACATAGGAGTTTTTCCTTTCAGGGAATTATTCCTGTGGTTGTCCATGGTCTGGAATGTAGGTTAAGTTGAGGTTAAGACCTCACCTGGCGCTACATTTTCATTTATCACCCATCATATCATCGGAGTTACGTAACTCCGCCTTCCGGGTGCCCCAACCTAAGAAATGGATTACAATTCCGCCAATGTCAGGGGAGAAAACCAAAAATGTCATAAAATACAACTTGGTGGCATAAAAAAAACATTCCTTTTGTTCACCTTTTGTTTGTAATATGATGCTTAGTTACATATGTTTATGTAGTTTAGTATACATATAAATATGAAAATTTATTTGTAATTGTGGCATTCGTCTGGAGAAGGTAAAGTGTATGAAACAGCTGTTACGAATGTTAAATAAAATAAATATTTATGATAATTTTATAAAACTTTTCAAGTGTTATTTAGAAAATAATAAATAATAATAAGCATAATAATTTGTATATCCCTGTGTTGCCCAGCTTTTTAAATATTGACAAAATTTACCAGATACTGAGAACAGAAAAGGCTAATATTAAGTTTAATTTAACTTTCGTTAAATTTTGTTATGTGTGTTATCTTATTTTTATTCAACGATCCTCATTAACAACTAAAATAACGCTGAGCAACAAAAAATAAACATTTTCTTTTTTGTCTCAGAAAGACAAATATGTTATTCTGATAGTAGATTTTCTCCTGAATTCAAATATGATATCGGGTTTTCTCCATGACGCAAGGTTTCCGAGAGACAGGCATTTATAATTTCAAACACTTTAATATTTTCTACATTCGTAACTACACAGTATTCGAACTCACCAAGAAAGCAGCAAATGATTTTCTGCTATATTTCGCCTGTGGAGCATGCCTCTTGATGGTCCAACAATAATCGGCCAGCATATTAGGATTCCATTTGCTTTGATATTTATTTTCCATAGCTGAAACCATTTGAGTTAGCTCATTTGGTTTTATTTTACAGTGGCCAAATGGACGAAAAATCGTTTATTAAAAAAATAATTATTTAAATACAATAATTGAAATTGAAATAAACTGTGGGTGATGGAGAAATTCCGAATACATATTTGAAAACACGATAAAGAACTACATTAAGTACAACTATTGGAACCTATGAGACAAAAATCACGTTGACCAGTGTAATTAGCATCGTACTTTAAAGCCTGGTGTGAATGGGTAAAAAAATTGCACAGAAGCTTCTTTTTTAAAGAATATAGGTTTTTTTGTGGCGCGAATGCAAGCCACGTGACCCACGGATTTAGTTGTTTTCGGAAGCACTTTTACGATCTGAAAAATCTACTGACCCTGTCTAGTTCATCATGCAATATGTGATTATAATTTTACTTACGACCTTTTATTATTTGTTACAGTGAATACCATGGAGTACAAAAAGAAGAAGCATTTATTTTGTACCGCATATCTTATTGGTATTATGGCGTTATGGGAACTTTCACCGTTATAATTATGGGAATGATAGTAAGTGCTGCTACTGGCCTTAAAGATCCCAACAACATGAACATGATGCTCATAGCTCCTTTCCTCAGAAACATTACGAGAAACAAGGACAAAGTCAACGAAGAAGTGGTGGAACTCACCGAGAAGGACGATCTGAACGAGTCTGCAAAAGAGGAGATCAATTTCAATGCTAATTGTGAATGACAATTTGCTTATATTATAAATAAAGCCGGGTATTTGGCAAGAATAATGGAAAGAATAGAGATAAGAATTCATTACACATGTTTTCCTGTTTGCGTAAACATTTAACTTGTACATTATAATTATATTTAATAAATGAAAAGAAGTGTGATAGGGGTCAGATATATCTAACCGGTTCTTGAAAATAATACTTTCATACTAATTACATAATAATTTAAGTCAGTAAAGATAAGACATATTGCAATGATTTTATGAAAGATCTTTCTGAAATTTTCATTACTTTTTCTAACTTCATTCCAAGATCTCTGTGGCAATGGACCAAGATTATTTTATATCTTAATAGCTCATTACCCGCGGTTGCCCGGGAACATACTTATCCCGATCTTCTTGGCATATATGAGCTTTAAGGGGAAGATGGTTATTGTGAGGTATCCGTAAAAGATAGACATATGCTGACGGGCACTTTTTTGTAGAATATTTTGAGATATTCAATTCTGTGTACATTAATTTGGCGTGTTTGTTATGGTTTTGGCAGAGTAAGCCATTAAGCGTCCTAAAAGCGACTCATTTAGTGCTCCGATGCTCGTTTGTTCTTAATTGTTTAGCTACGTCCCTATAGTAGAAGGGCAATATGTTACATACGTTAATTTTGTCCCAAAAGATCTCTAATTGATAATACAAATCTCATTCAAATCGAGCAAGTAGTTTTGGAATACATGAAGGATAGACACGCTCATAGACTCCCAGACGTTCAATTTTTATATAAAGACTAGCTAATACCCGTTATGCGCTGTTATGCCTAAATAAAATAAATGAAATATGTTTTTTTATGTATAGTTGAAAAAGTAAAAAGAAAAATAATTATACATCTTATTATTTTTATTCTACCCCGCGCTGATTACCTGGTGTTGTCCGGGAATCTACTTATCCTGATTTTCTTGGCATAAATGAGCTGAAAGACAAAAATGGTTATTGAGAGTTATCCGTAAAAGAATATCCGCCGTGCTCTGCTACGTTTGCCCGGGAATCTAGTCATGTCGATCTTCTTAGCATCAATGAGTTGAAATATAAAAAATGGTTATAGAGTTATCCGTGAAATGTAGACATATGCTGTCATGGACATTTTCTTAGATTTTTTTTAATATTCAATTCTGGTACATTAATTTGATGTAGGCTGTAAGTTACGGTTTAGAGAGAGTAAGCCATTTAAGAGTCGAAAAAGTTCCGAAAACCACGCTTTTCACTATAAAGAGTGATTTTTAAGGGTGAAGGGATTGAGTATTACAATTCTCTTATAGTCTAAAGCTTTGCCGGGAAACTTCTGAAAATTTTGAAAAAGTAGTATTACAATCGGATGAATGATGTAGTAATTCATAAAAGACAGACAGACAGACAGAGATCAAAATCAGATCGCCAAAAATCATCTTACACTCAGCTCACAAAAATAGATTAAATGAATAAACTAAAACATAAAAAAAAATTAAAAATAGCTTAATACAAACCTTTCGATGAACAAAAGCAAGACACAAATTATGTCAAATGGTCCGGAAAACCCAATCAAAGTCGATGGAATGGATCTTCAATATGTAAGCGGGTACATATACTTAGGACAGCTACTCTCCATCCAACAGAAAGTAGAGAAAGAAATAAGTAGAAGAATAGCTCTCGCCTGGAAGGCGTTCTGGTCACTGAAATTCATACTGCTGGACAAGTCACTCAACCGGAAAGTCAAAATAGAAACACTACAAACCTGTGTTCTTCCAACACTGTTATATGGCTGCCAAACTTGGAATCTTACTGCCAAACTGAAGTACACACTCCAAGTATGCCAAAGGAAAATGGAGAAGAAAATCTTAGGCATAACTCTGAAGGACAGAATCTCGAATACAACACTTCTAGCGATGTCCTTAACGACTGATCCTACACAACAAGCCATCAGGAAAAAATGGAAGTGGGGAGGCCACGTCGCAAGAATACAGGACGACAGGTGGACTGTAAAAACAACCATGTGGGACTCGTACATAGGCAAGAGACAACGCGGAAGACCAAGACGACGATGGGCTGACCTCTTCAAAGAACGAGCAGGGGCGCAATGGTCCAGAGTCGCCAGATGCAGGAAAAGCTGGAGAACGATAGAGAGTCCACTGTGCATTAACTAATCACAGAACAGACAGTGTATACAAACCAAGTGCTACATCCAAGTCAACTTCTCACCACGGAGTAGTTCACCGGGTTGCATTCACAATAGAGCTCAACCTCTGTACAGGGAGGCCTTTGCCCTAAATGGACATACCAGGCTTTATTTATTTATTTATTTAATACAAACAATGTTAATCTCGGGAATCTCCTGATCATTCTACAAAACGCCCCATTGCAATCGGATCAACGGGATGGTCGCGCATAAAGTAAGAACAAACAAACAAACCAACGAACAAACAAACAAACATCCATTTTTATATATTAAGATAGGGGAATAGCAGACAATCAATTTGTAGGTATGGGTACCAAAGTCTAGACGAAAATTTGGTGAGTTATCAATTATTACAATTACAATTACAACTAAAATATTGATGTGTTATGGTACATGATGAATTCATACTTTCACTCGAGATAGAATGAAGTAAGGATGAATTACAACTATAACTAATTATTCAAACGTCTTTTCCAAATTTATATTCTATTAAAAATGTCAGCAGGTACTGAAAATATTTATAGATTCTATAACGACAAACTTGTTTTTCATATTTGACTTGTTCCTCTCTTTACTTAACTTTCAAACCCATTCCATACTCCTATTTACTTTAGTATTGGATTATGGATAACAAATTAAAACAGCTTTAATAACTGATGACTCTGTTGTCCAAAGAAGAGAAATAGTACAAGAATATATTCATCGAATGGAAAATCACAGGATACCCAAACAAATGTTAAGATATCAACCTGCAAGAAGAAGAAGACCAGGACGTCCATTCAAAAGACTTTTGGATGGTGTTTCTCTTGAGGCCGAAACAGGTCAACAAATGACCTAAATTAGTGAATGTACTATGATGATGATGATATATTGGATTCCAAAATGTTTTTAAAGTAAGTTCAAAGAGTATAAAAATAATTTGAGTCTTTAATATAATAAAGTGAACGGGCTTCAAAAGGGTTGTATGCCTTTAAGCTTCTTTAGCTCTGATATTTCATCTATTGTGTTTCGATGGAGATTTTATTAATGACACATTTGTTAAAAATTCCGATTTCCGATTGAGGGTCTTTCCACTTTTCAGCGTTTGCCCATTTACCAGCCGGCCCTTCACATCTACATGTGTCAATCACAGAGGTAGATGATCAACAGCCAGTGTAGGGGTGACATGTGGTTAGCATGTCGAGTCCCCCCAGCCGTTATAACTGGTTCCTCAACCTGGAGCCGCTACTTATTGTAGCTGCCCAATTGCCTCACGATGCTGAGTGGGCACCGGTCCCATACTGGCCGAAATACCATGAGAAAATTTCTTCCCCCATGGAGACTCGAACCAGCGCAAGTCCCGTAGCTCTGCGCCAAGGCTTCCTACCTTAACCGCTCGGTTACGGCGCGGGACTGTAAAAATTCACATGAACAAAAAACATAGCGTTACTAGTTTCCTCTTAATTTAGGTGGAATATGTAAATCTAGTAGTAGTAAGTCCTTGTATCTCTCAACGAGACATAGGCGTTCTTCCCCTACAGGAGAGATATTCAAATATACTATTTTAGTTACACTTGTATTCGCATAGATGACATTGAGCGTTCCGCCTCGTAGTTACACCTAGAAATCCAATATAGTACTAGGATGGGAAAAGTCGGTAAATTTTGCACAGATGCCTTTTTATTCATGGTTGTCGTACTTTTAAGAGCCTGAAAATCTTCGGACTCGGAACTCACGGCTTGAAGTCCATCCCGGAGTGCTTGTCACTTGGATTTTTCCATCATAAAAAATCCTTCGACCAAGGCCGGATTTGAACCCGCGACCCTCGGAACTAGAGTCAAGGAACATAACCACTAGCCCACCGCGGCCAATTAATATGTGAAGTGATCCCATAACAGGCCTCAGGAGGCCCTTGGAGTAGTAGAAGGTTAAGGCTCCCACTTTTCTAGACAATCGACACTTGATGTCAGCCGGGTTGTCAGCTCTGCATGACGGCCGCCTTTACTCCCAGAACAAGCGTCTGGTACTCATTTCCGTTAGAGGCTGAGTCGACCCCAGGACCATAGTACCGCCAGAGGGCTTGGGTTAACAGTAAAGTGATCCCACAACAGGCCTCAGGAGGCCCTTGGGGTAGTGGGAGGTTAAGGCTCCCACTTTTTTTTAGACAATCGGCACTTTATGTCTGCCGAGTTGTCAGCCCTGCGTGACGGCCGTGTTTACCCCCAGAACAAGCGTCTGGTACTCACTTCTGTTAGAGGCTGAGTCGGCCCCAGACCATAGTGCCGCCAGAATGTTTCGGTCAGTTAAAAAAATCCTGACCCCAACGGGACTTGAACTTTCGACCTTCAGGCTTGTAGCGCAGTGCCTTAACCACTACGTTACGGCCAGTTAATATGTAGATGTAAGTAAATAAAACAAAAGCTATTCAATGTAAAATTTGTTTTTTTTTTTCGCGATACAGGAATGGCCACCATGATGAAAAGTTAAACTTCCTACATTTCGGGGTTGCCAACCTAAATAACTATAATGTAATAAAATAAGTATCCTGTAATAATACAAACCACGTGTGGGAAGTAAAATCACTGCATACAATGTATATACAAAATATATTCAAAAATTACTGTTAATATGCATTATACGAAACAAATTACTGCATTTTAAATGAAACAATATAAAACAATAAATACGTACTTGCCGCCATTTTATCACTAATTAGTGTTACGGCTTCTGTAGATTCAACTAATAGACATTGCCCTCACTGTTAACGTTAGTCAATTGTTTATAATGAACACATATATTTCCAACAAATATGTTATTATTTTACTACTATTTATTATTTTGAAAACACCATCGCTCAAAATATAATGTACAACGCACGTTTGTGAAGTGTTTTACAGATTCTCGGAAATTAAAAATCTGGCAATCACTTGGTTTTTAAACATTTTTCCTCGATTCTGTAAAAATCACTTCCAAACCTTGCATCGTAATATACTATTAAATCAAAGAGTATTGTTCCAAACAAATGGGAATCTCAATTCTCGTTAGCAAATTACAGGTGCTTGGGAACAGCCATAAGCTTATGTTAAATTCATTTTGTCAAACATAATTTAAGTTATTAGAAATAGCATTAGTTAATATGTTGTGATTTACCAGAAATGAAAATATCCAGAATTTCAGTTCTAGCCAGATTGGAAGCTAACAGTATCAGGACAATCGATTTTCACAAGTAGCGGATTTAATCTGTTCAATTAGCCAGTAATTCTTTCTAATGATCATCTGGCAACGTGTTGCCAAATTAACCAAATCGTTCCTCCTGTTTCATTTATACGGGCGCTAAATTCCCTTTTGATTCCTTACCTAATAAAAGTTCTGTTAACGCCCAATCAACGTAGTTAACAGGTGTTAATATACCTTTTTTCAATCAGTGGTTTTCAAAACACCTACATAATTCCTTGGTTGGAATGATTATTTAATTATATTATTAACAGTAATACACCTCTACTATGGTTTCGGCCAATTTTCTGTCATTATATTTAACAAATCAAATATTAGTTTATATTTATATTATTTTTATCAAAACAAAAAAAAAACGTATTAACAAGATCCCTGTTTCAAATTACGGGGTCGAACAACCTGTCTTCAGTAATGCCACGAGTATTCACGACTCACCAAGTGAGGAGTGAATTTATATAGAGAATTTGGAAATCAAGTGTGGCATTCTTTAAGGCTATTTAACGAATAAAATTAAGCTCTTTACTCACAAATCATTATTTAATATAGTTACTTTAACATATTTATATATTTAATGTAAACGGCGATGTTTGAAAACAAATGAGAAACGTTTGTTATGCTTCATTTGTTCATCACTGCAACCAGATCATATTATTTATTGCCAAAGGATCGCAATATTGTAAGAATGAACCCTAGTGGAGAAAAAATGAAACACATTAAACTGTTTGTAACCAACACTATAGGTTATTAATTAATTTCTGATGACCTATGATGTAAATTATATTTTTCAGGAACGTAAATTATATTTTTCAGGAACGTAAATTCCTGGGAAATAGTACGTTTAAGAAAGTGCAAACAGTGGTTTCTTTTTATTGTGGTATAATCAATTACTATGAATGTTTTTCTATTATATCCCGTGAAGCAGTATCTGTTTACATTCGTGCATTATATATATATATATATATATATATATATATATATATATATATATAGAACATGGTAACCGTACTTCTTACAGAGTCAGTCACTGCAAAATAAAGCTATGCCCTGTTCAGAATATTAAAAAAGGAGGAGCTTTCTTTAATATGATAAATTTAATTGATAAATATCGGGTGAAACACGACTGTGATTGGTTGTAAAACAAGATATATTGAAACGTGATTGCTCATTGGCTCCCATTTTGGGCATGAGTTAAATAGTCATGCTAAAATATGAGATGGAAATTCATTACGGGACCGATTTTAAATACAAATTATATACCATTTCATGATGTTATTGAAATCATTTCAGTTAACTTCAAATGAGAATTAAAGATACATTCATAAGACACCTAGAAGTACTCGCCATTGAACATGTCCTCCGCAGCTGAGGGATAAACGTCTGGTAAGAATAACAGTAAAGGACCACGGCCACAAAGCCCGGAATCACTGAACATTATGATTACCGGCCGTGAAAGCCTGCATTCAACAGTTACGACCTAGTTAATAAAAATATTATTATTTTATTTAATGACAATCTTTAACAACTAATGTCACTAGCGTCGCATTTCAAATCTTGACGCGAAAGAAATATTATGCTCAGTAAACTATTTTTTCAGGCTTGAGGTTCTTTTACATGCCCTCAATCTACGTCACGTCCTGCATATATCTGACTTCGGAAGGAAAGTAGAACGTATCGAAGATTAACGACATTCTATAAATGAAAACTTAAATAATGCTATAAAATAATTAATTAATATTAATATTCATATATTGATATAGATTTTAATAAATTTATTAATTATGTAAAAACATCTCAAACCTGATATAAAACTCTCAGAGTAATTTTGCCGGTTCTTTCATACATATACTTGAATTGCGAGAAGAAATTCGATATTCTAGCGGATATGAGTACCTAAGAATCTTGCAATGGACCGTTACTTACGAAATATATTGATAGTTATCGAGAGATTCCAATATGTTTATTCAAGATTCCGCTACACCTAGTTGTTGCTAACTTATTACACGCTTTATATTAGCTTGACCTGTATCTGACTATCTATGTAACGGAACCTTTCAACACGATTTCCACCCACTTAAAACATTGGATCGACTTGAAATTTGTATACTTGTAAAGGACCTATGACAATACAATAATGTCATAAATGTTTTCTAAGATCCTGACCAGGATCACCAGGACATAAAGAAATACAGACCGGTATAATAGGTTGCGGACTTATCGACGTTTTAGTCCATCGTTGTAAGTAATTAATAATATATCCTCTGTTAGTTCAGTTGGTAGAGCGGTGGACTATAGTGGTATATAATATCAGTGATCCACAGGTCGCTGGTTCAAATCCGGTCTGGAGGATTTTTTAGAAGAGTATTACTTTTAGCTCATGCTACAATAATATCGAATTTAAAGATATTTACATTTTTATCTTATTCTGTAAAATATTAATGACAATTTTGTAAACTTGCCAAATTGTAATTCAGCCTAATAAAAAGAGAAGGATACGATTGACTGTAACTAATTATCTATATTAAATTATTCAAGAATATTATAATAATGTTAGATGATAATAATAATAATAATAATTAAAAAATATATAATTATATTCGTGTCTAGACACTAAAAATATTATTTAGCAATTACATTTTCATGGGATTCCGGTTTATGACAACCAATTAAACTAAAAATAAAAAATAAGCAATAGTTTAAAAAAACAAAAAAACAACTCGCTTTATTAGAAAACCAAACTAAAAAATAAATAATAGTTGAAAAAAAATAAAACAGCACGCTTTATTAGAAAATCGAACTAAATAATGAAAAATAATATTAATTTCCAATACGCTTGGGATAAAATTAAAGTGGTCAACAAAAAGATCATCTCCAACACATCTAGAATAAAACTAGAGTTATCTACAAAAAATAATTTTACCATCAAAAGCTTTTTATGGTTTTTATGTTTTCTTCTTAGAGGCTACACTTTTGCCAATATCTGTTTATTATCAAATATATTAATTGATATACAGCACCCCACGCTTTTGATGGTAAAATTATTTTTTTTTGTAGATAACTCTAGTTTTATTCTAGATGTGTTGGAGATGATATTTCTGTTGACTACTTTAATTTTATCCCAAGCGTGTTGGAAATTAAAATTATTTTTCATTTTTAGTTCGGTTTTCTAATAAAGCGTGTTGTTTTAGATTTTTAAACTATTACTTATTTATTCAGCTTACATTAGTTAGGTTACGTTAGATTAGGTAGGTTAGATTACATATGACCAATGTTAACAGACTTGTTACAACGATAGCATGGCGAGTTTTAAGTTATATTTACGATAATTTATCATTGAAATATAATTCATTTTCAGGATTTCTTTTAAAAATAAACATATACACAGATTTCTAAGATAATTATATATATAATCCCGTCCAGGCATTTATTTTTGTTATCTTATCATATATATATATATATATATATATTAATAACATAATTTAAGGGTTTTTTTCTATTTATTCTTAAAATGTAGGTGATTAATCTCCACTAGAATCACTGAAGGATAATTCTACCATATTCCAGAAGAAATCAAGATTAAATTTGTCGAAATTCATGGCGTCATGCTTCAATGTGATTCCTGCATCGATGAAAAGCGGAGCTTTTGAGCTCGAACCGTCATCGACTATCAAAATTTTGTGCAAAATCCAGTTCAACAAGTTCATTAAATCCCAGTAAATGGATATGTCCAAAATATATTTATCACAGTTTTGGATAACAAATTGTTCTAATCATTAATAAAATGAATATTATCTGCACCTTTTCTGTGCATTTTTTACAACCTTCTCCCTGTTTCAAATTATTCCTTGTATTTGTTAACTAATACTGATATATGAAAACAAAAATAAAATAAAGCATATACAAATTAATGTTGTTTCTTATGTAGTAATATAAATGCTTCACAAACATTATTGAATGTCAGACGAAAGTACATGCTTTTGTTCCACATTAAAAAATGAATTAATGAAATACTTTTTACACTCTAACACACGTTATTTTTCAACTTGGAACTAATTTTAATGAAGAACCTATGTGTATTCACTGGCAAAATCAACTCCACGTGTATCAACTGTGATTCAATTAAAACATTAATTATCCGGATTCATGTATGCACAGTAATCTTAATTAAACGTTAAAATAATCTGACATAATTTTAAAGGGAGTTATGTGTAAATAGGGATAAAAAATAACACATAACCAAAACATATCTAATTTAAATTACCAGACATTATAATAACATGTTAAAAATGAATAGTTTACGTGCTTTTAGATAGCTTAAGCCATTTATGTAAAATGGTAGGCTTCCACGGTAGGTGTCTTGATTCTGATAGTATTTTTTCTCTTGAATTCAAATATGATATCGGTTCTTCTCCATCACGCAAGGTTTCCGAGAGACAGGTATTTATAATTTCAAACACTTTAATATTTTCTACATTCATAACTACACAATATTCGAACATTCAGACTCACCTAGAAAGTAAGAAATAACGATTTTCTGCTATATTTCACCTGTGGAGCATCCCACTTGATGGTCCAACAATAATCGGCTAGCATATTAGAATTCCATTTGCCTTGATATCTCTTTTCTGTAGCTGAAATCTCCTGATGAAAGTGTTCTCCGTGCTCATCGCTCACTGCGCCAAGATAATAAATGGACGAAAAAACGTTTATTAAAACATAATTTTTTAAATCCATTAACTGAAATTGAAATAAAAAAATTGTGGGTGATTGAAAAAATCCGAATACATATTTGAAAACACGACAAAAACTGCATTGGTACTCATGAGACAAAAATCATGTTGACCAGTGTTATCATCCATCATATCATCGAGGCAATGTAACTCCGCCTTCAAGGTGCTCCAACCTAAAACATGGATTACAATTCTGCCAAAGCCAGGGGAGAAAGCCAGAAATGTCGTAAGAGACAACCTGGTGTCATTAAGAAAAAGTATATCTTAAACAATTCAGTCTAAATTGTAATATCCAATACTTTAAGTTCAGATTGATTGGAAAATAAGGCCTATCTAAAATCATCCATTAAATAAATAAACAATTCATATGAAATTCCATTTAAACAATTTACAAAAATGGTAGGTAACGGTTTATGCTATCAGTTCTGACGTAGGTAGAAATAGTCAGCAAAAATAATAATGAAGGGCATTTACGATACATAACGAACTAAAATAAGTAAGATAAGATTAATATGAACGTTGGATATCGATAATTATAAACTAGAACATTTAAATAATCTTGAGGGCAACGTTTGTAGATAATGAGTCATAAGTTATGAGTGAAGTACGGATTTTGTTTGCAAAATATATATCAGTATAATGACCCATAATAATAGCTTCAAAACAAGTGAACCGTGTATGTTTTTAGAATTTCACTGACGCAGTACTCGTGTAAAAGTAAATCAACTCCACTTTTACAAAATTGTTCTTTACTTGATTAAAATAATCTGCAAGATGTAACATTTAGTAAAATTAACAGTAATTTCAAGTTAAAAGAATCAGATCTATTTGATGAAAATGTGTCAAGTATGTGTAAATCCATCATGATTCTTTGCAATCTAGTAAATAGATGTCTGTAGGTTTCCAGAACATAATAAGTATATCCCTCAGGAACGAATTCCTCAACAAGTTCAATTTATGTTCCGATTTTGATGGTTTACGGAATATATATAAATTAAATCGTATGAATGCAGTTAAGTTGCGAGGAAACAAATATGGCGACCTCTAAAGCGAACTTTAAATTATCTATTTTAGGTACACAGTCACTGTAATAATGTTCAGTTTTTGCAGATTTTTAGGATACTATCTTCCTCGTTTTATTTCAGTGGGATATACTGAAATTTGGTACGAAACATCGAAGACTGGGGCCGCTAAAAATATTTTAAAATTTTGATATACGCATAATCTCCACTCCCATCGATCTGACAATGCTAGTAAAAACTGGATCTTATTTTCCATAATTTATTGCTATATGCCGAACTGAATCCTAAAATAAAATAAAAAATCTGCCGCCAGAGAATTAACAGGCACATGCACACAGATATATATATATATATATATATATATATATATATATATATATATATATTAATGTGTTCATGGTCATGAATCGACGAAAGTTGGAAAATATTTTTCAAAAGTCTTCTCAGAATATCAACACGAATAGCTTATAATTTTGGAATTAGCTACTAATAAATAAACAAATTCCCTCAACCCGTGTCAAACTCAGGGTCGGGTCGAGGAATGAGATGAGATGAAGCCCCTTATATAGAGGTATGTGAATGGCATGATTTGCCGGCCGACCAGGACTGACGCACCATCAGAGAGGCAGACGAATGAAATGAAACGAAATTGATGAGATGAGTATGGAATGAAATTGTGGCAGAGGATAACGGGAGAAAACCCCCAGAAAAGCATTCCTAGGCTCATATTCGTCCACCACGAAACACGCGTGGAGTGGCCGAGCCTTGATCTCGGGTCCCAGCGGTGAGAGCTTGCGCCACGGAGCCGCCATACTAATAAAAATTCATTAAAATTATATGCTACATCATGTTTTATAGAAATAATTATCTTATTGTCTACTAGAAACTATTCCGTTAATGTAATCACGTAGACTTTCACGGCCGGAGTTGCTATGATGATCTTGAAGAAGATTTTCGGGCTGTAGGCCGTGGTCGTGAGGCTTGTAGTTCCCCGACGTTTCGCCAGAGACTGCGTCTCAAGACAACCCTTGAGGATGCCAGACGCAGTCTCTGGCGAAACGTCGGGGAACTACAAGCCTCACGACCACGGCCTACAGCCCGAAAATCTTCTTCAAGATCACCATATTCCGTTAATGTTTTTACGGAATAAAAAAAAAGAAGAAAAAATATATCCAGTTGTTTATATTCAAGTAAGTATTATCATCATCATAATACATTCACGAATTTAGGCCATTTGTTGACCTATTTCGGCCTCAAGAGAAACACCATCCAGAAGTCTTTTGAGTGGACGTCCTGGTCTTCTTCTTCCTGCAGGTTGATATCTTAACATTTGTTTGGGTATCCTGTGATCTTCCATTCAATGAACATGTTGCATCCATCTTGACTTATAATCATAAATTTTGTTTTCTAAAGGTCCCATGTCTAATTCTTCTTAAGATGTCTTCACTTTTTGTGATCTAGTAGTATCTTGCAGTCCTCCGAAGGTATCTCATTTCAGCAGATCTAAGTCTCTGTACATCCTTCTGTTTCAACGTCCATACTTCGCTACCATACAAAAGAGTTTGAAGAGCCAATGTTTTATACAATTTTAGTCTTGAATGTTTTTGGACTAACTGTGGCTTGAAGATAGAATTTATTAACCCTAACATTCTTAAAAATGTAGGTATTTTTGCATTTACATCCTTTTCTTCTTCATATGAGATATTGCATCCTAGATATGTAAAATTATTCACCTGCTACAAAATTTTATTTTCAAGTACAATTTAGTGTTAAAGAAATTAAAAAAAATTAGATAATATCCGTTGTAAAAAACTGGTTCCACTGAGAAAATTATACAATTTTTAGTCTGAATGTGTGTCTAAATGTGTTTCGTCTTAATGTTGTATTGTTTTAGAGGTGGCCTGACTTTGAGATGATGAGTCATTTGAGGAGGCCCCACGTGGTCGTATGGTAAAAAAAAGCATGTGTGTGATCCATAGTTTAAAATTTCTCCTCCGACAAGTTGTGCCAGTGTAAGGTCCGGGTGGCGTGTACCATGTAATAGTACCTATAAGGTGAGAGGTTAAACTATAATTAATTTAACAAAAGTATCATGGAAATAGGTTCCATTCTCTTGTACATTTTTGATATAAAAGTGATTTAGAAGTCTGTAAACATTTACTGAGTGTATACCGACTTTGGAAAATTGAAGGATTGTATCCATGATCGTATATAAGAAGCAATTTTATTTAGAAATTTATAATCTTACATATAAATATGAATGTTTGTTTGTTCGTACTTTACGCGCGGCCATACCGTTGATCCGATTTTCATGGGGCTTTTTGCAAAATGTTCAGGAGATTTCCGGGATAGAAGGTTATAAGTGTTGTAATACTCAACTCCTACACCTAACTAAACCCGTAGTTAAATAAATAAACAAGAAAAAACTTTCATGAGAAACATTTACATACTTGGCTTGTGCGACGGGTTTAAAGCATAATATTTTAGTGCAGAGTCACGGAAGTTGCACTGATTCGGCTCCTCGTGGAAAAATTAGTTTTCTCATGATATGTCAGAAATGACAAATGAGGAAAATTTTGAGGAAGTGGCTGAATTCTAACACCTAGGAACAACAATCGCAAATAGGAATGAGATGCACAAAGAAATTAAATATAGGCTCAATTCTGGAAATGCGTGCTATTATGCATTGCAGGGACTCTTTCACGTACCAACTCCTACAATATTATAAGATATTGTGAAAAGAAAAATTGATGTCTGAACCAGCAATCGAACAGTTGGCCTCTAGTATTCCATACGAGCGTGCAAGACCACTAACTATTCGAGACATGGTACGAACATTAACAATTGTTTCGAAATATACAAATATATATAATTCTCGTTTTATACGCTGCCAGGTAGATGTCACTACCAACGTCAACGGCCAGGTTCATTTATAAGTATCTATGTTTGAGAATTTTATGCCACCACTTTTATAAGCAGTAATCGATGTTAATTAACAGTTTCCAACATTGTTATTTTAACACAGTACCAATAATGGATCATATTATTATATTATAATGATATTGTGAAAAGAAAAATTAATGACTGAACCAGGAACCAGACATTAATTTTTCTTTTCACAATATCATTATAATATAATAATAATATGATCCATTATTGAAACTGTGTTAAAATAGCAATATTGGAAGCTGTTAATTCCTTCTAAAAAACGTTGAACTGAAAATATACAGGGTGGACCGCTCGAATGGACCTAATTTCAATTGCTTGTTACTGGCAAACGGTTGAAGATAGAAACTTAAAACAACGTTCATAGTACAGAAAAACTCACCAAGTTTCGAATCCTGTCGGTAGATGGCACAAAGATACGTTTCTCGTTCTTAGATTTAATTGTTTGTGAAAATGGCGACTCCGCAGATGAAAGCGCAAGCTGTTTTGTGGTATGCGGAGTTTAAATCAATCATTAGAGTTCAAAGGGAGTTCCGGCGTGTGTTTAACCGTGATGCTCCAACTGCTAGAAGCATAAAGAAGTGGCGTGATACATTATTAGCTACAGGATCTGTGTTGAAGAAGCATGGTGGTGGTCGCAGAGCATCCGATGAAATGGTAGCAAATGTTCAAGCCGCATTTGAGCGAAGCCCCCGGAAGTCATTAAGAAGAGCTTCGCGGGAACTTCAAATACCAAAATCGACATTACAACGGATTGTCCACAAACGCCTCAAACTGCACGCATATAAAGTGCAGTTAGTGCAACGTCTGGAGCCGAATGACATGCCGAAACGAGTGGAATTCGCCAATACGATGCTGGACCGTCTCGGCGCTGATCCTGACTTCATGACCAAGATTTTCTTCTCGGACGAAGCCACTTTCCATTTGTCAGGCAAGGTAAACCGGCATAATGTGCGGATCTGGGGATCGGAGAATCCTCACGCTATTCAAGAGCATGTTCGTGATAGTCCGAAGATGAATGTTTGGTGCAGTTTGTCACATAATAAGGTCATTGGACCGTTTTTCTTCGCCGAGAAAACTGTTCGTGGTACCACATATCTTGACATGCTGGAGCAGTTCTTCTTTCCACAAATTGAACAACTGCAGCCTAACATCGTTTTCCAGCAAGATGGTGCTCCTCCCCACTGGTCCAATGAAGTTCGTACGACTTTGGACAACATTTTCCCTGGCCGTTGGATTGGTAGGGGAGGACCAATCGCGTGGCCCCCGAGATCTCCCGATTTAACACCACTGGATTTCTTTCTCTGGGGCTATGTCAAAGATAAAGTTTACACCACCCCAGTCAAAGACCTTCGTGATCTTCGTGAGCGCATCATAGAGGCTATTGAGAACATTCCAGAAGACATACTCCAACGTACTTGGCAAGAAATTGTTCATCGCTTTGATATCGTCACAGTGACTGCTGGGGCTCATATAGAGATGTGGTGATCTGGATATCAAAACTTGGTGAGTTTTTCTGTAATATGAACGTTGTTTTAAGTTTCTATCTTCAACCGTTTGCCAGTAACAAGCAATTGAAATTAGGTCCATTCGAGCGGTCCACCCTGTATACTACCGGTTATATTATATGGATGCGAAACATGGACACTTATTTTAAGGGAGGAGAGGAGATTACGTGTATTTGAGAATTAAATTCTTAAGAACATTTTTGGACCACAGAGAAATGAACATACATGTGAATGGAGAAGACTATAAAACAGTGAAACACGTGGTCTTTATAAGAAGCCAGATATAATAGGAACACTTAAGTCTCGTAGATTGCGATGGGCAGGACACGTGGCACGAATGGGGAATTAAGGACGTACATGGAAGCTTCTTGTTGGAAAACCAGAGGGAAAATGTTGTAAACCAACAATGTGATGGGAGAATAACAACTATGATTTGAGAGAAGTAGATTATACAGGGAATGATTGGAAAACATTAGCTCAGGATAGGAATATATTCAGAGCTTATGTCCGCGCGGCCATGAACCTACCGGTTCGATAGTGCCAGTGAGTTAGTTAGTTATGTTAGTCAATGTGGGACCGTGATTGTCCAGTATCGTGATGAAATCAGGTAACTACAATAAATAACGGTAGAGGAAACCAGCGATAACGGCTTGATAGGACAACATGCTAATCTCATATCACTGGCTGGATGATCGTCCACCTCTCTGATTAGTAAATGTGGATATAAGGCTGGTAGAACAAAGGCTTTCAGCTGGCTGATTGAACAAAGGTCTTCAATGCTTTCGGTGACATAGTATTTAATGGAATTTGCTGTAAGTTTTGAAATACGATAGAAATATTCAGGAAAAAATAATGGAGTACATTTAGTTATATAACAAAAGAAAATAAGTGAACGGGAACTATCGCGTAATTACAAACTAGAACATTCAGAATAAACTTGGGCATTCAAAATAACTTTTTTAGATAACTTATCACCAAATTAAAAAATATATACGGTATGTATTTTAACTTGAAAAAAAACTGTTAAATAACCCATAATAACAGCTACGGAGTAGAACACAATTGAACCGTAACATTTTAAAATTGCTGCAATGAAGTACCCGCGCAAAAACAATTCAAGTTCATTCTTTATAAAATTTCCTTTTTTTGGTTAAAATAAACTGCAAGATGTTATATTTAGTAAAATAATGTTAATGTTCTGTTAAAAGTAATCAATTCTAAGGAAATGCATGTGTCGAGTGTGTTTGAATCCCTCATGGTTCTTTGTAACCTATTAAATATACGTATATCTGTAGATTTTTCCACAAGGTACACACTATATTATAAAAGTCCGTCGCCAGGAATTGCTTTAACTAAGGGAAATCAAAGTCCAATATATATGAAGACTTACAAAGGAAAAACAATCAAAGTCCACTTTTCACAAAAAATTAGTTATGGGTATATTATCATTTCTGGCATAGAGTACTATACACAGTACTATACTATACATAGAGAGATTCAATATACCATAAGTTATAATTGATTATATAGCTAATGTTGAAATTTTGACCACCCTCGTGGTTTCATTTTCGGAGCTTTTGGCTCCAGTTAATTGTGTCACAGGCTCGATTTCCGCTGAGACCACGGAAATTATTCTTGTGGTCGCTCATGTTCAATAATTTAAGTTCCTAGTGTTTCGTTATCATTCGTCATGGATATCATACCATCGGGGTAACGTAACGGCGCCTTGCGGGCGCCCTAACCTCATAAGTGGGTTTTCAGTATCATCACTTCTAGCAGAGAATGCCAGAATGTCGTAAGATAGCCTGGTGGAATTATATAAAATTATTTTCTGTTATTTATATACAGTATTATTATTATTATTATTATTATTATTATTATTATTATTATTATTATCATCATCATCATCATAATTATTGAATCTATATTGTATTCTGATTTTATCACTTAACATTTATTTATAGGCGATTCAACATGAGGTTTTATTTATTTTGTTATTATTATGAAATGGAGAATAAAAAGAAATGATCATAAGTAATGCCACGAGTGATTTCCAAATTATCGATAAATTCACGACTCACGAAGTGAGGAGTGAATTTATCTAGAGAATTTGGAAATCAAGAGTGGCATTTGTTAGGACTATTTAACGAATAAAATTACGCTGTTTACTCACAAATCATTATTTAACTGTAGTTATTTCAAAATATTTATATATTTAATGCAAACGGCGATGTTTGAAAACAAATGAGAAACGATAGGTACGCTTCTACTGCTTCTTATCACTGCAACCAGATCATACTATTTATTGCCAAAGGAACGCAATATTGTAAGAATGCTCTCTAGTGGAGAAAAAATGAAACATCAATCTGTATATTAATTCATTTCTGATGTCGTATGATGTAAATATTACAATTATATTTTTCTGGATTATTACCTGGGAAAAAATACATTTAAGAAAGTCAAACAGTGGTTTCTTTTTTTGGTGGTATAATAAATTGCTACAAATGTTGACATGTATGCACTATATATACAATCTGGTAGCCGTATTTCTTATAGGCTCAGTCACTGCAAAATAACGGTCAGACCTGTTCAGAATATTAAAAAGGAGGAGCTTTGTTTAATATATGGTAATTATAACACTGATAAATATTTCGTGAAACACGACTCTGATTGGTTGTAAAACAGAAATCATTGAAACGTGATTGGTCATTGACTCCCATTTGGGGCATGAGTTAAATAGTCATATTAATTAAATTCCACCGATCATATTCCTTGATTGAGATAACCAGGAAATCACTCAGACACGTTAATCTGCACCACGGCTTGAACCCGGATAACATATAATTTCTCCAATAGATTCATAAACCTATTATTTAGTCAACTCGCCATATTATGTTATAATTAAATATATATTTGAGATTAATTTTACATTTCTTTATATGTTAGATTTTTAAAAATTGTAAAATGCAGGAATTTTAGTTCAGATTGATTGAAAGAGAAGGCGTATCTAAAATTATCCATTAAATAAATAAACAATTCATATGAAATGTCATTAAAATAATTTACAAAATGGCAGGTAACGGTTTGTGCTATCAGGTTTGACGTAGGATAGAAATATTCAGGAAAAAAATAAAGGAGGATATTTACGATATATTACGAAGTAAAATAAGTCAGATAAAATTAATGTGAACGGTGGATATCGATAATTATAAACTATAACATTGAACACTAAACTTCGGCACTGCAAAACAACATTTGTTGATAACGAATCGTAGAATTACAAGTGAAATATGGACTTTACTTGCAAAATATATCATTATAATGACCTATAATAACAGCTATAAAACAAACGAACCCTGAATTTTTAGAATTTCTGCGACGAAGAACTCGTGTAAAAGTAAATCAACTCCATTTTCACAAAATTGCTTTTTGCTTGGTTAAAATAATCTGCTAGATGTAACATTTAGTAAAATTAACAGTAATTTCAAGTTAAAAGAACCAGATCTATTTGATGAGAATGTGTGCAAAATGAGTAAATCCACCATGGTTCCTTGCAGATGCCTGCATGTTTCCAGAACGTAATAAGTACATCCCTCAGGAAGGAACTGCGTATACTAAGCGAATTCCTCAACAAGTTGAATATATGTTCAAAATTTGCTGGTTTACGGAATATATATTTATTGTATTAATTAAATTCTATGTATTGAGTTAAGATGCAAGAAAACAAACATAGCTGACTTCAAAGCCGATTTTAAATTAGGTACTTCTTTCAATTAGACAATCACTGCAAATGGCCAGATTATGCTGACGTATTGGAGAATACCTTCCTCGTTTTATTTCAATAATAAATATGGAAGGTTCACCCGAATGGGTATTATTCTTTGCTATATTCGGAGATCGATTTTGTTCTTTCACGGCACTCGGTGATATGATATTGGTTGCATCTCTGTCCGCACAATTCACATACACATTGGTCATTCGGGGTGTGGAATGTCTTGTTCTTGCATAATTTGTGGTGGAAGCCGTGAATGGCTAGTCTTGTAATGATGTGTCTCTGCTCCTGATTATCTTTGGTCCAGTTGTGATCGATCATTGCAGTCGTCCCATAGAAGTCGATGTCTATCTCCGCTCTTTTCATTCTTCTCCGTTCTAGTAGCTTGTTGCTGGCTCCGGTAGATGGTAGGCTGAGTCTCAGATCTTCTATGTAAAAAGTTTCCTTGGCCAGCTCATATGCCAGCCGTTTTATTTCAATCTGAAGTACAGAGTATTGTTACGAAACACCGAAAACTTGGGCCGCTAGAAATGATTATACATTTTCATTTCCGCACAAACCCCACTCCCATGATCCGATGTTCCAGAATACATAGTTCTTCTCACTTTTCTTAATTGATTGCAATATGCGACCGTACTTCCGAATAAATAAAGCTTTCTCCTCCTAGAGCGTTACCAAGTAAACACACACACATGTATAACTTGTGTGTGTGTGTGTGTGTCTTGTTCGTGTAACATGTATTATCCGTCCCCGTCTACGAGACTTAATTCTTAGGCTATTACACCAGTTTTCTGTAAATATCAGGTAGCTCACAGTTATGTAGTTTTCTCCATTCACTTGTTTGCTCCTCTAATTTTGGTCCAAACATGAAATTCCCAAACACTTTATTCTCAATTAGCTTGCTCAATGTCTTTTGTCTCAATGTTTCGTATCCATATAAATGGAAGAATGACAGTTTTATAAATGTTTTGATTAACATTTTTTACAGAATTTGGAATAGCAGGAGTCCCAGTAATGAAAAACCGCTGGGTTTTCAAAGTACACCCCATGTTTAAATCTTACTGCATCCCATTCTCAAACATAATTCTTATTCGTAGATTTTTGTATTTGAAATATATGAAAATACCTGACAATGAATGGCGAAGGAAAAGAGAAGTAAAGTGAATTTGCTACATGAGTCAAATTAAGTAAATTTAGAACATATGAATACCATCAGGCAGGAAAAGCCAAGAGGGAACATTTGAAAGATACGATTAATGATCTTGAAATGAACGCCAAAAATTGTAACTTCGTACAATTATATCTAGGAATTAGGATAGTAAAGAAAGAGCTTAAGGCTAAAACAATTGTAAACAGGAATGAAAAGGGGGATATGATTGAAGATTCCAAGAGTATATTAAATATATGGAAATATTAATATAAAAACCTAATATGCACATACATATCACGATATCCATGAGTCACAATAGTGAGGGTATTACAGATTCAAAACACGACAGAAAAATTAAAGGTGTAAACAAAACAAGATTCAGATATAATCCCAGTACAGCTACTAGAAACTGGGGAGAAAAAAATAATGGACAATGTAAACGGGTTGCTTAGAAATGTATGGCAAAGAAGACGCTATTAAAAAGAATGGAAATAATTTATTGCTGTAATAATTTATAAGAAAAGAGATAAAATTGATTTATCAACAATAGGGACACTATGATGATCTTGTAAAAGATTTCCGGGCTGTTGGCCGTGGTCTTGTAGTTCCCCTCAATACAACCCTTGAAGATGCCTTACGCAGTCTCTGGCGAAACGTTGGGGAACTACATGCCTCAAGACCACGGCCAACAGCCCGGAAATCTTCTGCAAGATCATCATAGTAACTCCGGCCGTGAAAGCCTAAGTCAATATAGGCCTATTAGTCGCCTCTACGGGAAGGAAATCAACAGATACATTCGACGATTTGAGAAATTGCGCAAGAAAAAGGCTCGACTGCTCTCATCACTTACATTTCTTCTGCGTCATAGAGGGGAACTGCAAGCTTCAAGACCACGGCCAACAGCCCGGAAATCTTCTACAAGATCATCATAGTAACTCCGGCCGTGAAAGCCTAAGTCAATAATAGGAACACTATTTATGTTTGTCTTCGAACAAAATTCTAACACATATGTTGGAATCCAGACTTAACATTTATACTGACGACTAAATATAGATGTGGTTATAGAAGAAATAAGCATGAAAATATAGGGTTTTTAGTATTAGGCAGTAAATGTGATCATGATGATTCTTAACATAATTAATTCAATGTGGATTTTCAGTAGAGGCGTAGAATTAATTTAAGAAAGAGAAAAGCTGTGTAGTATTCTGCTAGAATTCGGGATTTCCACAAAGTTATACCTATTCGAATATATCTAAATGGCACTAGGCGAATTGTTCGTGTAAGCAAACATTTTTCAGGTACATCTTAAATTTACAATTTGGTTAAAGCAAGGCGATGCACTATATCATCTGTTATTGAAATTTGTACTAAAGGATGCAGTCATACATTTATAGGATAAACAGGTTGTACAATTCAATGGTATTGGTTAAATATTCAACTTTTATAAGATTCATGATGTGTTCCGTTGAGGTTTATTCAAAATTAATATAAAATTATAGAATATTCACCTGAAAGGTCCGTCTCCTCAACTTAATTTTCATTTAACTGTAGCGCTTTCGGGACTTGTCCCATCATCGGCAGGATTCAAAACTGGTGTTTCACTGAAGATCTGGTAGAGGGGGTTGCATGTATTGGGTTCGTTTTCGTTTATCAGGCTGTCGTTGTGAGCTGCTTTCATGATTTCCATCTCTTCGAGTACGTTTATCTTCGCTGGATTATTTTCTCTGTGCATCACTGTTAGGGTGTTTTCAATATTTAACATGCGATGTCCTTCATGGATAACGTGTTTTGCATAGCTTGATTTACCTTCTGCGTGAACGAAGTCTCGAAAATGTTCTTTGAATCTGATGTTAAAACTCCTGTTTGTCCTTCCTATATAAAATTTGTTGCACTCCTTACATGTCAGTTTATAAACTCCTTTGCTGTTAAAAATGTTATTTTCTTCAATGTTATTGTTTATTATGTTGTTTAATTTGTTATTGGTTCTGTATGCTATTTTTACGTTTTTATCGGCTTTCTTTAGTGCATTGGCTAATTTTGTCGTTTCTTTTCCTGTGTATGTAAGTGTTATCCATGTTTTCTTGTTGTTGTCAGATTCTTTTTCTAGTTTAGTTATGTTGGTTATGTTGTTCTTCCTTTTTTGTTTTTTTACGAGCTTATCTATGAATTCTTCATTATAGCCATTGGTTTTTGCCATATACTTAATGTAGTTGGATATAAATCCAAGAACTCAACTACATTAAGTATATGGCAAAAACCAATGGCTATAATGAAGAATTCATAGATAAGCTCGTAAAAAAACAAAAAAGGAAGAACAACATAACCAACATAACTAAACTAGAAAAAGAATCTGACAACAACAAGAAAACATGGATAACACTTACATACACAGGAAAAGAAACGACAAAATTAGCCAATGCACTAAAGAAAGCCGATAAAAACGTAAAAATAGCATACAGAACCAATAACAAATTAAACAACATAATAAACAATAACATTGAAGAAAATAACATTTTTAACAGCAAAGGAGTTTATAAACTGACATGTAAGGAGTGCAACAAATTTTATATAGGAAGGACAAACAGGAGTTTTAAGATCAGATTCAAAGAACATTTTCGAGACTTCGTTCACGCAGAAGGTAAATCAAGCTATGCAAAACACGTTATCCATGAAGGACATCGCATGTTAAATATTGAAAACACCCTAACAGTGATGCACAGAGAAAATAATCCAGCGAAGATAAACGTACTCGAAGAGATGGAAATCATGAAAGCAGCTCACAACGACAGCCTGATAAACGAAAACGAACCCAATACATGCAACCCCCTCTACCAGATCTTCAGTGAAACACCAGTTTTGAATCCTGCCGATGATGGGACAAGTCCCGAAAGCGCTACAGTTAAATGAAAATTAAGTTGAGGAGACGGACCTTTCAGGTGAATATTCTATAATTTTATATTAATTTTGAATAAACCTCAACGGAACACATCATGAATCTTATAAAAGTTGATATGGTACAAATGATGAAGAAAATATGTTAAGAATAATATTGATTTAGCTATATTTCCATTACAGAATCTGACTTAATTAAATAACTATTAACTATATATTTTAATACAAATCGTATAAAATATAGGTACGAAAAATAATTTTAAATTTAGAAAATAATACGAATATTACATAATAGATTATTAAGTAGCAAATGCATCTTCACATTTTCCTGAAAAAAAATTATACATAAAACTTCATAATACTGCCTTTGAGATACCTGTGTGAAAAAACTCGAATTAAGGAAATTTGCAATGTTAAAATACTACTATTTTATATACGAATTTTTCATCTAATACTCGTTTAATAGCTGAATTAAAACAATTCTTGGTGTAATTCAAATTCAAGATCAGAAAAATTACATGGACTTGGACATTTTCGAAAACGGATAGGCCAATTAATCGAGTACAATTTAGAAACATTTAATGATATGAATTAATGCTATTTGAAAACGTATTACAATATATGTGTACCATAATTTATAAAAGCATTATTTTCTGTCCCGCGCCGTAGCCGAGCGGTTAAGGTAGGAAGCCTTGGCGCAGAGCAACAGGACTTGCGCTGGTTCGAGTCTCCATGGGGGAAGAAATTTTCTCATGGTATTTCGGCCAGTATGGGACCGGTGCCCACCCAGCATCGTGAGGCAATTGGGTAGCTACAATAAGTAGCGGCTCCAGGTTGAGGAACCAGCTATAACGGCTGGGGGACTCGACATGCTAACCACATGTCACCCCTACACTGGCTGTTGATCATCTACCTCTGTGATTGACGGATGTGAAGGGCCAGCAGCCGGCTGGTAAAAGGGCAACCGCTGAAAAAGTGGAAAGACCCTCAATCGGATTATTTTCTACTTCTTGGAGTTAGTGAGTTTTAGAATTGAGGTGATAAGATTCGTTATATACATTTATAAATAGGGTTTTGCAATTTTACTTGAAACTATGCGATAAACATATTTATCTAAAAATATAACCAAACACGCCAACATTGACGCTACAAAAAATTACTTGTAACCGGGCAAATTACTTCTTTTAAAAACAAAACAACGGGTATATAAGGTCGATTATTTACCGTTTCTAACATAGATCGTCCAGGTAAGCACAACATATACTTGGCTTGATTTTTGTTTACATCCATAGCCTCTGCTTCACTTAGTATGTAATTTTAGCTTGTTGCTTTCTTTATATATTGTAAATGAATTAAACCCAAGATATTTTTCTGGTTATAGAGGAGTCGAAGTGAACAAGTTCAGGTATTAAACCCAGATTCTGAGATGAAAAATGTATTGTGTAATTTAAATTGAAACTCATATCTTATAAATGTTAAAAAATTAAATGAGAGAGGGGCATGAAAACAAATTGTAGGATATCTGAGAAAAATATCCCAGTAGGTAGTCAAAGAACGATATAGAATAATTACATTAACCATAATTTGAAGTAAGTCAAATCCAATGGGAAACATTTCCTCAGGACGGAGATGAATTAGTTAGTGCCATGAATTAGTTAGTTAATGATCGATTCAAATGAAGCAGATATATAGAAAATTATAAAATTACATTAGAATTTAATTAGATATTGGATGAACCCTAAAAATTAAGTTTAAATCGATAATATTATCAGAATTTAGCTTTTGATGATTGTGTGAAAAATAGCGGAAAATCAATTTAGACGATTCTCTGAAACTTAAATTCTAAAAATTTGGATAATTATGTAATTAGAGTTTAATAGCATGACCCAATCTCTTATAAGCTCCAAAACTGTTCTGTATTCCCATTCATTATTATACTGGGTTGAGTATAAAGTGTACATAATTTAACAACTGATAACTCATATTCTTTTTCGTCCGAATCCTAGTGTCTCCATTTCAAACCCTAGAAAATCCTTCTACATCAGATGATACTTTATTTTATCCAATGCGACATGCGAAAAGTAACGGAAAACTACCGTATTTATAATTATTCCTAGTATAACAGAAACGATTTTAATAATTTATTAGTGCTAAATTTGAAGCTGAACACCACGTATATATATATATATATATATATATATATATATATATATATAACGAATATAATCGCTTACGTACGTTTATTCAGTACGAATGATTTACATATTTTGGGACAGTCAGAATTTTTCCCCCTTCAGATAAACGGCTGATATATATCGTGAAACGAAATTTATTTTAGCCTGTTATATATTATAGCTATTATTTTCTAAAACTTAGTACCGATTTCCATTTCAATAGGATATGTAAACAATATTCGTTATGAAATGTATATACTTTTTGTAATACGAGCAAAGTATATATATATATTTTGGGTCTCGGGTTATGGGTGCTTAATTTGTGAGTAAATCGACGATTTTTTAAAAATTAAAATTAGTTTTACACATTTATAAAGCATTAGAGGTTAAAGATAAAAACGTAGGTAAACTATAATACTCGCTACAATTGGGTGATCTAAAACGAATTAAACTATGTTTCTATTTTTCATTCAAGTTTTGGCGGTGGCCAAATACAAAATATGTATGAAAACATAATGTATGAAATAAGTATTCCTAGTTTTATTAAGCATATACGGTTCAATGAAACTAGTGTAAATTCTAAAAAAAAGACGAGATATGAATTTATTTTATTTTCATGAAAATGAGGTAACAATATTTATAAAATTCGAAAATACAGTAAGTTAAAAGATGAAAATAGAGTAAATGATAAACGTAGCTGATTACGTCAAATTGGAAGCAAATTGGAATCTAACTACTTGGATAACTTAATTATTTATACATTGTTAGTAATCATTCATGAAATATGCATGTCCTAAAGTTACGCATGAGCGTATCTTGTGCCCAAGCACAGTCTAAATACAAAATAAAAGCTACTATTAAAATTACAAAAAATTACAAAGAAAACCAAAAGGTTATAATTATTTTGAAAGAACTTAGAAAATATGGGAATTACGAAATTTAATCTTGTATATCTTTCAGTAAAATTTAGATGATTAATTTTATTAAATATGCCACATAGAGAAATAAATACAGAAAAAAGCAATAGTTTTGAAACGGAATTAGATGCTACATCGGTTCACAGACGCACTCATACTTGCAGTTACTACAATCAACGTGAAACACAATTGTACATTTTATAGAAAAGATTTTTATATCATTTTAGGCATTCTAATTCTTAGTTCGTAGAAGCGATTGCATTAACATAGTTGATCATATTTAACATATTTCTGAAATTCTTCCAATTAATGTAACATTGTAATAACGCTATTGAACATTTCAGTCTTTAGATTAGATTAGATTTATTTAGCCTGGTGGAGTTAAGGCCATGTGGCCTTCTCTTCCACTCACCAGGACAAACATATATTACATCAGAATATAAGAATCTCAATTAACTGTAATATTAAATACTAAATAAAAATTTGATCAAAAAGATAATATCTACTATATTACGATCTATAATGCAACCAGTTAATGTTAGTTAAAATTAAGTCTAAGACTAATAATAAATTGTATAGAAGCAAGATATATTAAATTTTCCCTGTCTAATGTATATAAAAAACAAAAAGAAAAATAATGAGATGTATAAAACTAATTTTACGATTATACAATATTTAAAACAGAAAAAAGGAAAATATTTGTTAATCTTAATATTATTTTCATAAACAATTAAATGTATTAATTGTTAAAAGAATATCATCAGTGAAGTGTATAAGTTAGTTTGTAATTAAATAATTCTTTAGTTTCTTTTTGAAGGATTTAATAGTTTGACAATCTCTGACATAGGGGGAAGGGAATTCCATGTTTTGGTAAGTGAGACCGTAATCGATAATGAATAATATACAGTGTGATGAGGAGGGATATAAAGGATAATGTGCTGATGGTCTTTAGACTCGATATAAAACCCCGGCCATGAAATAACAGAAAAGTTTTGCTAAGAGCCAATTAATTTCAATCTTAATGTTCTTTTCAGTGTTCAAATTAAAGAAAAGAGACCCACGCATTTACATATCTCAAGAAAGAAGCCGATATAAATTCTTAGAACCCGACCGGTTTTCGACCAGTGAACCAGATAGGAACAGGACCGGTAAAATGCTTCTTTTACGTTATTATGAGTAAACAGAATTGTAGGTGTTCGACAATAAGTATTTTCCTTAAAACCATATTTCGTCACTTCTAACAAGGACCTCACATTTAACTATTTTTTTTACATATTTTTCATTAATACATTTCTTATTAATTAAAATTCTGACAATCGAAAAATAAATGGTATTCTCCAGTGCATTTTAAATTTCACATTTATGTAATCATGAGGAAAAATGGTATTTATTCAGGTCCTGGTAAATATTTATGTTTCGCCATAGTAAACCATGTGGTATTAAAGTTTTTATATCGACTTATTTTATGTGTAAAGCTTTATCGGATTTAAACAACCAGTAGACGTTATCTCATTGCTAATTTACACAATAAACTTCACCATAGAATTTAAAAATCCATTAGGCCTAATGTAGAATTTTGTAAGTAAACTATTTTACATTAAATATTAAATTCATTGTGTAAAAAACAATGTCTACAAGTTGCCGTACAGAATAAGGATAGGACCTATTTTAACTAAGAAATAAAATTGATAATAAAGTTAACATCTTTAATAATTTAAAAAAACATTAGCATTTAGATACAATTACTTTATGTTTCTGCTTGATCAAAATTGCATATGATTTAACATAATCAGATTGCGTTTTTTGATAAATGTATAATGATATTTAACGGTGTGTAATTCCATAGAATCTATTAAAGTTCCGATAACCTGGCGAAGACAAGCATCATCATATATTGTCATTAACTATCTTCATCATTATCTGTTATGAATAAACTTGGAATAGAAAATTATGTTTTTTACATTTTAATCAATAGATTATGATGTTAAGATGTACAAAAAGAAAACACCGCAAAATTTTAACAAAGGATGATCAATGAAAATTAAACTTTAATTATTCACGTCAAAGCTTGGGGACACAGTTTTCATTGTTTTAGGTTTTACAAGTTACTTGTGCAATTGAAATATTCTGAATGTTATAACGAGATTCTTCCTGTCATTATCTTCTACTCTTACTGATAGAGATCGAAATGAAGAAATATCTAAGATGCGCTTATTCCCATTGCACGAAGCAAAAACAAGAATTGAAATACCAAAAAAGTTCACCAGTTGTAAATTTGTTAACTCTTCATTAAAAATGCCTTGAAAGTTTACTTCATATTTTACACATTTCAGCTATTTCAGTAAATAAGTAAAATTATATATCAAACTTTTTTTATATTGGAGGTCTGAAAGTATAGATTCATTTTATTATTTTCAGAAAGAGCCAAAGAACCGAAAGATGTCTCTTGCTATTAAAATAAGCGTTTTCCTTGCTCTTGTGGGAATGGCGGTAAGTAAACATTTTACGCAAAAATATCATTATAGCAAAGGTACTGATCAATTAGATATCACAAAGTAATTTATTAATTTTGAAGTAATAAATTCATACGTGAACAAACTGTACTCTAGAAACAAAATACATTTTCTATCTAGTATGAACGTACTATATTCCTAAGCATACCCCTTGCTGTTTAAAAACAGCCAGTTCATGGCTAATCGATCAATATCAAATTACGTGAAAATTCCAAGCTGTCAACATGACATCTATTAGAAACCCAAAAAATCTGCTCACAGTTTCCAAAGATGCTTGAGATATTCATGTCTCTTTACAAAAAGTGAAATGTTTTTATGTAAGACTAAACAGATCTGAGTTCTTGACTAAATCTTAACTTTCTTCATTAAAATACAAAAATCATAACTTTAAGGGGGAACACTGTAAATGTAGCATAGTGTTAAGGTTAACTATAATTTTAAAAAATTGAGTATTTTTTTAAATAACAATTGACAGGATTTTCTAGGCGATATAATTTTTTTATTTCAAAATTATTTGCTTCACATACAAGATGAAATAAATGGATCACAATCGATGTAATGTTTTAAAATGAATTATTTTTTTATATTTCAGATAATTGTCATTCAAGCAGAATATGGTTACGATGATTACGGTAAGCATATAAACTTACAACGAACATTGTGTTAAGTTTAAGTCTGGCATTTACACAGGTCTGCGAATTTATTTACCATTTTTTGCGGCATAGTGTTTAACAGGTCTCTAAACCTAATTTTGGTGTGCTGAATTCAAATATGTTAATAGATTTTTCGCATCGCGTAATGTTTTCTGCCATGTTGATATCAAGTGTTTATTACTTTTTGCATTATACATAATATCCATAATCTTTTAAAGTGCTGTAAAACTACAGAGGCTTGAGGCAATACCAAGTGTGTAATTAAAACAGTTTAAAATAAGAAACTACTAATATACATTAATATCTCTATTTTATCTTCCGCTTATCAAGAAATGAACGGTGACTTGATTGACGTTTCAGCTCCTACCGAGGAGATTTTCTCCTACCAAACACCAACAATAATAGGCAATCTTGAAGACATCCCATCGACTTTGGTCTCGCGTTTCCATCTCCTTCATGTCTTCATGGAATCTCTCATCGCCTTCTTCAGTTAGGAGTCTTAACCCATTCGCTTCAGGTTTTAAATGCTGAATGCGTTTCCACATAAACCGGATATAAATCGCCGTAAATTATATTATCTATTTTCACACATTCAAAACGAACAAAATATAACGGTACTTGGTGAAAGCCAAAACACATTCCTCCATTATTCGTAAATTTTAACAAAAGATTTCCCTGTCAAGAAATGTATAAACTATTCCAAATACACTGCTCAAAACAATTAGGGGATATTGTAGAATAACCTATTAAGACTATGTTTTTTTGGAATAGTATTAGATGCAATCCCTTTCTATTACTCCAAGATAATGTAAATAAGAGTTTGAAGTTGTTACGTGACCTCGGTACCACACCAGAGGGCAGTGTCTGTACTGTTGATGTGAAAGGGTGGTGTGGGGGTGAATGTTTTGTTGCTGTTTTTAAATCCAGTCCAGTTTTCAGTTAGTGAATGACTTGCCTTAGGGACAGTGATGCCTCGACAACGTGATTTACCTGAACCAATGGCTTGGAGGGCCATAGGAAGGATGGAAGCTGGACAGACACAACAAGAGGTGGCACAAGTCATTGGGGTGTCTCAAAGCGTGATTTCCAGTCTTTGGAATCATTTTCAAAGAACATACTGTTCACAGAAGAGCCGGACAAGGTCGACCAAGGGCAACAACAGCAAGGGATGACCGTTACCTCTTGTTAACAGCCCGTCGGAATAGGCGGCAGAATGCAACTCAACTGCGAAATACACTTCAAACAGCAACAGGGCGCAGAGTGTCAACTCAAACTGTCCCTAATCGACTGCATGGAAGTGGTCTCTATGCCCGTAGGCCCATGGTGTGTACCAGGTTAACTCCACAACACCGTAGAGATCGCAGAAACTGGGCGGAGGAACATCGTGGGTGGAGGCATGCTGAATGGAGATCAGTTCTTTTTTCTGATGAGTCGCGATTCAACATGGAATGTGATAGTCGGCGTGTATTCATCTGGAGAGAAAAAGGGACACGAAACAATCCAGCTTTTGTACGTGAAAGATCCCCATATGGTGGCGGTGGATTGATGGTGTAGGCAGGAGTCAGTAGTGGTGGACGTACGGACCTCTACGTTATCGAAGGTGGTACTTTGACTGCGGTAAAGTACAGAGATGAGATTCTCCGACCTTTTGTCGTGCCTTATGCTGATGCCATAGGTGATTATTTTCTTTTTATGGACGATAATGCACGACCCCACAGAACTGGCTTGGTGGACGACATGCTAGAAGTGGAGGGTATGGAGCGTATGCAATGACCAGCTTCCTCCCCGGACTTAAATCCGATTGAGCATGTGTGGGATGCATTAGGCAGGTGCATTGCAGGCAGACCAGCACCTCCCACAACTGTTCCAGAGCTGCACATTGCTCTTATGGAAGAGTGGCCACGTATCCCCCAAGAACTCATTGCTAACCTCATTGCATCAATGCCATACAGGTGTGAGGCAGTGCTGGCCGTTCGACGAGACCATACACCATACTAAAGAAACATTTTCACCCATGTTAATGTTGCTTTGTTTGTTTGCCATATTCCTAAACAGGATCTCTTTGACATATGGTGTGGTACAGAGGTTACGTAATGACTTCAAACTCTTGTTGACATTCTTTTGGAGTAATAGAAAGTGATTGCATCTAATACTGTTCCTAAAAACATAGTCTTAATAGGTTATTCTACAATATCCCCTATTTTTTTGAGCAGTGTATATAACAACAAAGTTAAGCGAGTGTACCTCTTCTTTTGAGTTGAAGGCCATTTAACAGCAGGCGAGTCTACCTCGTCTTCTGAGGCGAATGGGTTAAATTCTTTTGGAAACTTTGAAGATGAGAGTGGAGGAAGTGTAACTTCAAGCTCATATTATATCTCAGTGCCCTGAACTTTTAGAACATGGCTTTTACAATTTTCTCATATTGATCATCTTTAACATTACCCAGAAACTTCTCGATAACATCCTTGTACGATTCCCAAGCTTGTAGTCCCATGTCAGACTTGCAGCTTTAAAAGTAATGTCCCTAATAAGTTTGCGAATCTGTGTCCATCAAAGTATTCCTCCGCTTTTGCCTCTGACATTGGCGATTTTTTTAGCAATGTATTAGTAACAAGGGACATTTTTGTCCAAAACTTCAACATTTTTTTAAATTTATCCTAGTTTTATATGCAAAGGGGGAAGAAATGTTTTATTTCGGAATCAACTAATGGGTGATTAATTACATTTTTTGTCCCTGACAACAGTTTTTTTGTTCGGCCTATTAGTAACTTTGTAGTGTCTTTGCCTGGCACTACAGTCCAAAAAAAAAACAGAGGAAATTTCGTGTACCGTCGTTGTTGCTCCCAATAAAATAACACACAATTTCGGTCACAGCACACCTAACACTTCCATTAATTATATATTTTCTCTACAATAGTAAACATGTTTGTATATGTTTCTTTGATGTACATTCAATTAAATACTGGAACTTGAGCTAATTTATTCCTATTATGCAGAAGAAAGCCGCGCCGTTTAGACTTATTTTGCTAGCGTCAATAAATATACGCCAATTTGCCGGTTCATAAACTGTTCCTAGGAGACCATGTAAGCCAGGGATTTAACAATAGTATACTACTTTCCCCATTACTCGTACGACTTTTTTTAATTGTTCACTATATCCATAACAATAAATAGTTGTAACTGGAGATAAAATATTGTCTTTTTTAAATCTTGAACTTAAAATTCCACTTATTTACTTTGTAAGATCCGAATGGCGTACCAAATCAATTTATTTTAATCACTTGTTAGGACGCGGATTTTTGTTTTTTTTTTGTTTCTAGGGACAAATTGAAATCATCTTCTGTGCTGAAGGTGGAAGTAGTGTTGATACTACTCTCTTTTAATGTAATTGGTGATATTCGAATTGTAATATCTGACCATGTGTTAGTAGATTATATTATTATTTCCGCAGTTTTTCGCCGGAAACTGTATAATGTAACCTGGGGAGGGTCGTAGGATGAACCTACCCTCAGTTAAACCAACTAAAAATTAGTATAAATAAAATCAGTGATTATATTACAAAATTGTATTATTTTATGTATTTACACGACTTAATACAGCACGTATATACCGCATATACGCTGTAATTGTTTATATTAAACATGTAATTGTGCAATAGCTGTACGTGACAAGCAAATTCTTGTAACAGTTCCGTTATCAGGTTGAGTTGACTTATTTGCATTACAGTATCTCATGCAACAAAATCTTTGCAAACCTGTGTTATCCGCTGTGCTGGCTTGGGTGGTAGCATACTTGCTTCCTGACTAGTGGGTGAGGTTTTCACACCAGAATGTGTAAAGTATTCTATCACGAATTTCGGAGGAGTAGTCATGTACAATTGTAACTGATATACTGTGAATCTGATGCCTAAACCCCGCCGCTTGCAGATATATTGGAAAGCATTTCGTACTGTTGAAAACATAACTGAATTAATAGCTAATTACTATAATTGATCGAAAGCGAGATTTTGCGAAAGATATGCTTATGTAGCCAAAGGACAAAATTTGGAAACTAATTTGTAAAACATTTTCCGTGATAGCGCTTACTCAAATTTAGTGCATATTATGTTGAATTTAATAATTTTATTACTAAATGTTAAGACATGCCGTAAAGGTAGGAAAAATGGCGCTAAAATATGGACATAGTTAACTGACTCATGTAAAGTTGATTGGGTTTAATTGATAATAAGTAACGAATAATATTAATTTATCGATAATACAGTACTTTAAAAACGTATTAACCACTGCATAATCACACTATTATGAAAATGTATTGATAATTTTGTATTTATAAATGCAGTTGATTCATCGAGGAATATTTCAATAGTATTTAATAATTTGCTAGCTTTGTTGGGGTACGGTTTTTTTCTGGGTACTCATCCTTAGTCGATAATCCCGTTTTCGTGAACTCGCCTCACACCTGCTACAATTAGGTCGAATAAAGAAATTGGGACTGGAAGTAAATACCAATAAAACTAAATATATGGTCACACGTAGAAATTCATTAAATAATGTAAATGGACAGCTAATGAAAATGAGGGAAATTTTGAGGAAGTGGCTGAATTCAAATACCTAGGAGCAATAATCACAAATAGGAATGAGATGCACAAAGAATTTAAACATAGGCTCAATTCTGGAAATGCGTGATATTATGCTTTGCAGAGACTGTTGATGTCCCAACTCCTTTCAAAAAACGTTAAACTGAAAATATATAAAAATTATTATTCTACCAGTTATATTATATGGGTGCGAAACATGGACTCTTACTGTAAGGGAGGAAAGGAGATTATAAGTATTTGAGAATAAAATACTTAGGAAAATTGTTTGACCAAAGAGAGATGAACAGACAGGTGAATGGAGAAGATTACATAACAATGAACTGTATGGTCTTTATAGGAAGCCAGATATAATACGAACAGTATTGTCTCGTAGACTGCGATGGGCAGGACATGTTGCACGTATGGAGAATGAGAGACGTGCATGGAAGCTTCTTGTAGGAAAGCCAGAGGGAAAACGCCCAGTTGGTAGACCAAGAATGAGGTGGGAGAATAACATTAACTATGATTTGAGGGAAGTAGATTATACAGGGAATGATTGGAAAGCATTAGCTTAGGATCGGGATGTATGGAGAGCTTATGTCCGCGCGGCCATGAACCTACGGGTTCGATAGTGGCAGTGAGTAAGTAAGTAAGTATTGCAAGAATACGCCTCTTAAAACGTGGTAGTAGGATCCGCTGGCAGAGCTGGTAGGTCTTTAATTAGATAGCTTTATACTACTAATTAGTGTCAATATCATCGACTGTGCTGCCTACTGGAACCGGACGAGACTCCTTGGCACCAAATCAGTCCCTACAGCAAGGTGTCGTAAACCACACTGCCGACAAGCAGAGATCGAAAGTCGACAGTGCGGAATGAGCTACACTACTCCAGTTTGGACACAGCGCTCACTTCATGGGGTTGGGTCCATCATTAGGGAGGGGAGTCTGATATATAAGTTTTGGTCACAGGATGTCGCTGCAGTATAAGTCCTATATTACACACAACTGAAATTTACTTATTTATAACATGATGATACATGTTAGTGGACTGCTGATTAGTTTGTGTTAGGTTGTACCTCAGAGATCGTCCTGTAGAGTGGGGCGGAAGAAACAATTTAGATAAATTTATTTTAGCTAATCTGAACTTTCTTTTTCTGAAAGACGGCGATGATCCGCCAGGCTTCTAAGTCATACAGTAAGATGCTGCGGATCTCTACTCGATATAAGGTGAGCTTTATCCGAGGTGACAGAACAGTTGAATTTAAAAAATGATATAATAATGCTTCGGCCATATTCGATTTATGTAATACATGCCAAAAGTGAATTTTGAACGTAAACTTGGAATCCAAATGGATTCCAAGATGCTGAACCGAAGTCTCAAGACGGGGTTTTTGACTACCGAAGGTGAGTTTGATAAGAGATCATCTTTGGGGTTTTGAACAAAAACGCTATTTTTTCATTCACATTAATTTTGATATTCACAGACGGCACCAGGAATGGATGGAGTTTAGGGCAGATTGAAGGATACAAATGCGATACGGTTAGGCTTTAAACGTTGTTTGATAGCACAGACGGTGTGAAATGTCAGATACAAAAAATGTGTGTGGGATGTGAGGGAACTGCATCTTTGGGAACTCCCACCAAGAGAGACTTACAGTCAGAGTTATATCCACTAATCGACACGTAAAATTGTTGGTTAGTTAGTTATTGAAAAAAGAAGGATAATAAGAGATGCCAAAATGTTTCATTTGATAAATCTGCAAATTAATCCATTAATAGAAGTCCTATCGAAAGCTTTGTTTACGTCAAGGAGTACTGCGAGAACACTTCTCCTGGAATTGAAGGCCGTGACTATCTGGTCGATCAGTCTACAAGGCAGCAGTGGAATAGCATGGATTTTTCGAAAGCCAAATTGATGACGAGATAAAATATCTCTATCCGAGACTTCTGATTTTAGTTAAACCAAAATACGTTTCTCCAGTGTTTTGTAGAAGACAGATTGGTAGCAGATTGTCTGGTTAGAAGGATCTACATCGGGTGTAAGGATAGTAATACCTTTAGCTCCATTCCATACTTCAGGTAAGTAAATGACATTTGTAACAAGGTTCAACATTTGCGGGAAAGGAATAAGTGCTTTGTTAGGAAGATGCCTGCCGCTAAATTACCTATCTCAAGATTAGCAAGTATAATTTATCGACGTCAATAGCAGTCTTTGAAAGCAATACCAGCATTTGATCCACAGAAGAACAAATAGCGCTATGAGGAGATCAAAAATAAATTTGGAATACAGGAAATGGCCATTTGGATAAAAGAGAGAAGAAACGGACGGAGAAAACACTTCTCAAGAATGTTCGAAGAGTGCCTCGTATAAATCGATACGACTGCGAAAAGAGGCATCGTAATACTTTTGGGACGGCCTCCAAAATGGCACAGAAAAGTTTGTATTGCTGCTTCACAAGAAATGAGCACTGTTGTAAAGGACACAACTCAATCCTTCACCATGAAGAAGAACATTATGTAATATTACGTTGAAACAAAGATCAGATCTATTCTTGTCCCACAAGAGATTTTCCTATTGAAGGAAATTAATTCTGATATAATCAGTACTGACCAATTCTGGCGATTGACCATACGAAATCTAAAGTAGTAGTAGTAGTAGTAGTAGTAGGACTTTATTAGACAAAAAGTAAGATATTTACAATATTATTTACAAATATGGGTCGCACGGGCAGTAAGCCGTACGTGCTGTTGACAGTCCGTTACAACAAAGTAATAATTGATACTAGTGTAAAGAAAAATAAAAAACAAAAAAAGCAATAACATTACAATTACATAAAGAAAACACAATAATATTACAATAAAATAATAACATAATAGCATTATACACTAAAAAAACAATAACATTACAATTACATAAAGAAAACACAATAATATTACAATTAAATAATAACACAATAGCATTATACACTAATTCATTTATATATAATTATTAAGAATTAATGGTATTGCATTTTGATAACATATATTTATTCATGAATGAGTGTTGTTCTTATTTTCGGCGTTTTGTCCAGAAATTTACCCACATTTATCCAATTTTCTGGATTTACCAATAACTCGTAGCATGCCAATCTTTCTCGATTTGAATTTAGAAATCTTTCCGGAAATAACTGACGTCTCCAATATTCTAAATCATTACATTTTCCTAATATATGTATCTCATCTTCAAAGTACCCGCACATTGGACATATTCGCATATCGTGATCGTCGCTAATTTTTAGAAATTTTCATGCCCCTAGCCTAAACCAAGCAAGCCCTGATCTCTCCTTAAATCCTAGGTTGAGTATATACGATTCTTTTCCCCAGACGTGTTTTAGGTCTCTTTGTAAACACAGTGAGCGTTTTCCTGTACATTCGGCGAAAGTATCTTGTTGGTTTATATCTAAGTACCTCCTCCTTATTTTTCTCCACACGTTCTTGCGATTTTCAGTCCCTTTTTCCCATATCCAGCCCATCCCAATCTTTTGGAGTTCTCTCCTAACCTCGTCTGCCCAAAATTTAACATCTATGTTTTTAATTTGGTGGTCGTAACAAATTGCTCTAAGCATTGTTTGTTCACCTTGGATTACTCGCAACCAGTATTTGAGTACACGAATTTTACAGTTAATGTCGTCCTGGAATGACCCCGAAATTCATATAAAATTCCACAGTTAGAAACGGCCTTACTAAGTCCTGTAATATAACTTTTAGAAAATGCGTATATACCTTATTTAGTATTTCCGTTCTTTGGAAACCCCAAATCTCACTACCATAGTGCATTACTGGCCTGACCATCGCTCCATACATTTTTTATAATGTGCTGACTGGAATATCAGGCACTCGACCCAGAATACCTAGTACACTGTTAAGTTGTCCCCTCCCTTTAAATAATGCTATATCAATATGTTTTTTCCACTTTCCGTTCATTTTCAACGTCGTACCAAGATATTCAAAATGTTTCACGTTATGAAGTACTTGATCTCTGTATTTCCATTCCTCTGCTCTACCATAAACCGTCCCATTTTTAAAGGTCATTGTTTTTGTCTTACTAACATTTACAGTCAATCCCCAATTCCTACAGTATATTTCCAGTAGGTCAAGACCTCTTTGCAATCCCTTGATTGTCTTGGAACAGATAATTAAATCATCTGCATACAACAGGACCGGGACTTTAATATTTCTTATCTCCGGAGCCTCAATTTCTCCTTCTAGCATATCATCAATAGCATATCTACAATATCATCAACGAATAGATTAAATAGCATTGGTGATAAAATGCAGCCTTGTCTCACTCCCCGCTTGGCTTCACTGCTCTCTGTAATGTGCCCTTGATCTACTTTTATACAAAATTTAACATATTTATAAATTGACATTAAAGCATGTATCATTTTATGAGACAATCCTTTCCGATTTAATTTTTCCCAAAGTGCGCTTCGGTCCACAGTATCAAATGTCATCTTAAAATCAATGAATGCCCAAAATAATTTACCCCCCTTCATTTTCAGATTGTCATCAATTAATGTTCTCAGAACAAATACGTTGTCCACCGTGGAGTACCCTTCTCTAAAACCTGCCTGATATTTTGAGAGCCTATTGTTCTCTTTAGCCCATTGTCTTATTCGTTCGTAAAGTACTTTACAATATATTTTTCCGAACACTGACAAAGTATATTACAGTTGTGGAGATTAGTACTCACAGGAGCTCTTGCTATAACACAAACACTGCCGTACTGTCTACAGATAATAGAAAGTACAAACCAGTAGAGTGTTTTTCAAATTTCGTATCCTGTAATAAAGTACTGGTGTCGTAAAATGCATTATTCTCCACTGATCAGACTTCTAACCATTAATGTGAACAACTAAGTGATCGAATACTGTACACAAAGAGAGGTGCCCTCACGCTGAGTATCTAGACGCCCGGGCCTGGTCTGTGAAATCTGTTAAAATATTATTCTAAGCAAAATAATCTATTTCTAGAAAGTATAAGCACATACTAGTTATATCTGTACATAATATATGAACGTAGTTATAATTTATATTGGTTATCCATGCTTGTTTACTTGTAAAATTATTAAATAAATTGCCCATGCTTTATACGTATGCTGATGAACGTTATGTCCTTCTTGTGAATATTATAGTGAATGGTACTGTAATGTTCTATTTCTCTGCTATTGTAAGCACTTAAATACTAAAACGAGTTATATGTTATAAAATTTATTGAGACAGTGTATTCAATGTTTACAAAAACGGAATTGATCTACATTTAAAATGTATTATTTATTATGGATTTAATTATATGACTTACTGTAAAAATCTTTGTATAATTGTTTCAGAGGAAGGTGACCAAAATTGTGCAGGGGCCTCCTATTATTCATTTACGTGTAGAAATCACTGCGCAGACAAGTATGGAACTTATACAAGTCAATGCAAAAATGACACGTGCATTTGTAGTGTGAAGAAAACAGAATAATTGCTTTGATGTACGTTCATATATTCTGAAAATCAAAATAAATGATCGTTATGAATTAATGTAAAAAGTAATGAGTTATTTTTGTTACATTTATGTTTATAATGTGCATCCTTCCTTATGAATACAACATTTGTTAAGATTCGTAAGAATGATCATGTAGGATATCTATGAGTAGATATAAAATAACTGCTCCCTTGTTAATTCAATGCTTTATTAACTATCATGACGCTGGAGCAACTAAAAGCTACGTTCTACAAGCTAAATCTCATAAGTAGCTACAAGACCAAAATATCAGTCCGCATTCCATAACCCTGCTTCATTTCTCTAATATGTACTTTGCTATTTCTCAATTCAAATAACTGCTCTGTTACACTCATGAACTGAAAGAACCCCCTTCAAATATCTTACAATTTTGATAGACGTATGTAGAGACACCATAAACGCGAAATGTAATACAGACACGCTATCCGTTATAACAAAAATGCAACTATGGCTAATGAAAGGTACAAGGAGAAAGAAAAAAAATCAGGATCCATGAAAACCGAAAAAGGAGTTACAACTACGGAAAGGAATTTAATATACAAATTTTGATCGTGAAAGAGGGGGAAAAAAAGGTTCTGAAGATACATACAAAAAGATGCAAAAAAAATGCAGCTGAAACAATTGAATTAAAATTTAAAGAAGTTACATTATCTCAGTTTATAAAACATGCATATCATTTTGCACCAAATGTTTCTTCTTTGTAGAGTCCGTAAGAGGCAATTCATAGTTCTTTAGTTTATTGCCACATTTACTTCGCCGATGGAACATCGAAGAATGATGCCATCCGTTTTGATAAATTGCGTTCTTCTGAACGTGCATACAACTTATGCTTCTTAACATTCGCCATGTTATTTTTGTGAAAACCCTGTTGTAACACTAATAAAAGTAAGTTGTGGTTCAGACTAGTAAACCACAGCTAACAACAAGTCGGTAGATAGAAAACTGTTAAATTATTACCAGTTCTAACTGAACTTATTTTAAATTGATTCAGCAACAACGTTGAAATTCAAATTTGACTTAATAGCTGTAGATTGAGTATTAATGATGGTATATAAATTACTGGTGATTTACATAGACTATTTAACTCATGCCCCAAATGGGAGTCAATGACCAATCATGTTTCAATGATTTCTGTTTTACAACCAATCAGAGTCATGTTTCACCAAATATTTATCAGTGTTATAATTACCATATTAAACAAAGCTCCTCCTTACAATATTGCGTTCCTTTGGCAATAAATAGTATGATCTCGTTGCAGTGATAAACAAAAGAAGCAGTAGATGCGTACCTATCGTTTCTCATTTGCTTTCAAATATCGCCGTTTATATTAAATATATACATATTTTAAAATAGCTATAGTTAAATAATGATTTGTGAGTAAACAGCTTAATTTTATTCGTTAAATAGTCCTAACAAATGCCACTCTAGTATTCCAAATTCTCTAGATAAATTGGAAATCACTCGTGGCATTACTTATGATTATATTTTAATATTTATTATTTACTATTCTTGACTTCACACTGCTGATTGGCCATTGTCCATTGTTTCTGGGGTATAAATTGCACAAATTATATTTTAATATTTATTTAATATTGTTGACTTTTGATTGAGATTTTTAAAGCAGTTCAAGAAGAAGAGATATAAAAGTTGATCTGTTATCTTCAAGAAAACGCAGAAAATAGTTGCGGAAAAGATGCTGAAGCATACAAAAGAGGGCAAAATTTAGTAATTTCACAAAAAAGTGCAAAAAGGTGCAACAAGGTGCACCAAATTGTATTCATTTCGCTTCTTTTAATCCCCCCAAATATATATTAAACTATTGATATGAAAACAGTTATATTTTTGGAAAGGTGCCGCACCTCATAATCATTTCCCTAGCAATTGATAGGTGGATTGTAATAATATCTACATGTTTAATATCACATAAAAAGAATGATCAAAATACAAGAAACGCACAGTTTAAATTAAAGCGTTGTATGAAAGAGCGATGATGCTTTCAATTTCAATATTGTTCTCCTGGAACATTTGTTTGAAGTGACTGATATTTTTCCACTTCATACCCATCAAATGTTAAACACGCTGCTTTTTTGTTCCATGCCACCAGGTCGTCTTTTATGAATTTCTGGCTCTTTTCCCTGGCATTAGGGGAATTATAATTCATTTCTCATGTTGGCGCATCTGGAAGGCGGAGTTACTTTAACCAGATAATATGAGGGGTGATAAATGTAAACTTAACATAAATTTCAGACCATGGACAACCATGTGCATGAATAATTCCCATTAATGATAATCCCTGTGGTCTGACCAGCAATTGAACCGGTACCACATGAACTGTAGTCTGAAACCCTGATCACTCGCCCATGAGTCAGATCAATAGCGATAATTCGTAAGTTACACCCGTAACATGATAATCATACGAAACGATCAATATAAGTACGAGTATCAAATCCATAGTTCCTGTAGTTTATCAGATGAATAGTGGTATTCCTGATTCCTTTTAAGCCCTTGCTGAACCGCATCGACACACGGGGGGGGGGGGTGGAGCGTAAAAATGTATTGAAAATAAAGTAAATAAATAGTACGAATTTAAGTAGAATCTACTTAGTTTTCGGTGTTTCTATGTTGATTGGTGACGCTTATTTTTTTAATCCCAAGTTTAAACACAATCACTCACATGGGAGGTGAGAACTGTAAAATCTATAATGTCACTATTACGGGAATTAATGTGTATCCAAAGGTTTTTGGGTTTTGCTAACAAGGGAAGTACTTATGTTGGACCAGTTGGATTGCAACAATAATTGGAGGATATGTAGAATGAAGGATAATGAACACCGGGATATTAGTCATTGCACTGCAAATTCAATAGTATGTACAATATTTAATAGGAAATAAGGCACATGAAAAAATAAATAGAGGCTTAACATCCGTATTTGACAAAATAAATGAGTAAAACATTTGGGGAAAAAAAGATAAACAAATAAAAATAGAATATGATAGTGTGTTGAACTAGAGAAGAACAAAAAAGGGGCAGGGAGAAAGAGATAAACTAACGAAATGAATATTCAAACGGATCGCACTCTTACTTGAACAGCCCACTGGAGTGTGATTGTTTTTTCCACTCCCGCAGTAGAGTATTTGTGCAGTATATACGAATTGTCACTATTTAAATATAAAAACTCAATAAATTGAAAGTACAATAGAAGGTTTGTTTTTTTTATTTATTGAATGGCACTTTTATGGCGTAAATTAAAAGGCGTACTTGGTTTTAGGACATAACAGTATATTTACACGTCAATGTGTACATTTACAGGTGATAGTCTTGTGAGTCCATAAAATATTTCACCAAAATAATAAAATGGGCATAATAAATTCATTTTACGTCTTAACTACGTTAGAATATATAGTTCAGGAAACATGTGAAAAACACGAAGAACCTGGATTGGATGATGACCAGTTTGCGTATTTTCTGTCAGAACTTACAGAACAAAAATATTGCAATGGGTTAGAGGACTTTAGCGAAAATACTTTAGATTTCGAAGACTATGCCACATGCAATCAGAAGCTCACACAGGCCGGATGTTCTGAAGACTTTAAAATTGCCAACGAATCCAGTAAGGAACGTGAGAGATCAAGTAGCTTTGAGCCGTTTCCTGATAAAGAACCTAAACGTCTAACGTACTGTCTGCCTGTTTTGAAGAAATTTTGGAAAACATTTATGAATATAGAATGTCAGGGAAATCTGGCCCGAAGTCCTATTCACAAATAATTTAAAAAATGGACATCATTAATTAGTAACCGAAATGCAAGAACAGTTTTAAGTATATAGAAATTAAACCATCTTATCTAGCTTCACAATTAAAAAGCAGGGACCCCTACTAAATCGCCCAAATTAAAGACTACATCCTTAATAAGTATCACATTTCTCGAGATCAGGGATTGACGGTGTACTATTGGCATTACAAAAGTGGGCTGTTTTTGAGCGAAGGAACTGGGCTTGAATGAAGTTAAAGCTTCAAAGGCATTCATTTCAAATTTCAAAAAAGAAAACAATATTTCTTCAAGAAAAATTACAAAATTTGTCACTGTCAAGGGTAATTGAAACGAAACTCAAACTATTGAAAATTCAAATAAGTTTTGTAAGAGACGTTAATCAGACCACTCAAGAAAACTGTATACCAACAAGGAATGTGTGGAACTGTGACCAAAGTCAATTTTATTATGAAATGGCAAAAAAAAATAGAACATTGGCAGTCAAAGGCAAAAGGCTCATTGTTGCTACAGTTCAAAACCTACATGGAACTACATATTCTTACACGATAGATGTTCTTATTTCAATGTGTGGGCAACTTGGGAAGAGGTTAAACCCCTGTTTTCAAGAACCTACAGGAAACAAATTCGGGCTCAAAGTTCAGAAGAATATAGAACAGAACACACCTCCAAATGTTTATGTCGACTGTAGTGCCAGTGGAAAAATGACAAATGAACATTTGAAAATATTCTTACAACATGTGTTTAGTGAAAACATTGAAATGGATTCACCTTTAATATGCGATTCGTGGTCCGGGAATAAAGACGAACAATTGCTACAGGACTGTATACCCGAAAAAAAAGGCTGAATATTATTCCTGCAGGAGCCACCAAATATATACAACCACTTGACGCTCCCCCCCCCCGTCAATATAAGATCTATGTGCGACAACTGTCAGTACAAATTTACAAAAATTTGCGTATTTATGCTTGAACAAACTCTGGATATAACATGGACCAAAGTGTAAAGAGATTCACAAATGTGATTGAAAATGCATTTGACATTGGTTTTAGTGAATGTGCCACATATAACTGCTCCAGGATTGCCATCATCAGATGATCATGGTGTTCGCAAAAACATTTTTACAACCATTTCATCGAAGACTATCATTATTACCATTGATGTTATGGTAAATGATACATTGTTACTCCAGTACACAAAATTATAACCGATTCTGAATTTCAATTTTAAAAAAGTAGTAGTAGTAACATGACATTAGTAGACTAAAAGTAAGATATATACAATGTTATTTACAAATATGTGTCGCACGGGCAGTAAGCCATACGTGCTGTTGACAGTCCGTTACAATAAAGTAATATTTGATAATAGTATGAAGAAAAACAATAATATTACAATTATATAAATCAAACACAATAATAATACAATAACATTATACATTAATTAAGTTATGTAGAATTATTAAGAATTAATGGTAATATATTTTGATTTATTCATGGATGAGTGTTGTTCTTATTTTCCGCGTTTTGTTCAGATATATACCCAAGTGTATCCTATTTTCTGGATTTACTATTAACTCGTAGCTTACCAATCGTTCACGATTTGAATTTAGAAATCTTTCCGGTAATAACTGACGCCACCAATATTCAAATCATTACATTTTCCAAATATATATATATATATATATATACTACCGTACAGGCCACATGGCCTAAAACGAATTTGTTCATGATGATGATGATATATATATATACACATATATATCGTCTTCAGAACTCCCGCACATTGGACATATTCGCATTACATTTAAGAAAATAAAGTATACAGTGCTCTGCTATCTGTGCAAAGTAATCAAAATTTGTTATTAATGTTAACATGGAGAGAAACTAATATTTACGTTCTTCGCACCGCTATAGTTAGTAGCAGTTTGCTTGAAACCAGCTGCAATGTGCAAGAGTGATTTTACGAAACGGTCAATGAGACGCGATTGAAATTGAATCACAAATAACACGAGTTTAATTAAATTTGCAGCAAAACGACTAACACCATCATATTTAATGTCAATTCATTAACATATCCTCCAATTGCTGTTACAATCCACTGATCCAAAATAAGTATTTTCCTTGTAAGCATATTGATCAAAGTCGCCTAAGGAGATTTCGTTGGTTCATATAAAAATAATCGAAAATGATCGATATTCGTGTCGAATTAATAGTTTTCGGACTTGTTTCGTAGAGTTATATAAACACTCACGGTAATGATAAGGTACATTTTCAGACTTTATAAGAAGATTGAGAATGGTTAAAAATGAACCTTAAAAATGTCCGGAATTTGCATGAAAATGATAGTGTCGGGGTCGCTAAACTGATCTATGATAAAATATCAGGCGTATGCAACGCCTAATGATCAGGTAGTAAGCCTATACAGTGTGCTAAAAATAATGTGTACAATGTTTCAGGGATGATAGAGGAGGTAAAAACGAACATGTTTTTGATGTGAAAAAACTTTGGTATCAGCACCATTTTGCCGCTAGATAGTCTTACGTGTAGATGCCGTGATTTCCGTCACAACACGCATCGATTAGTTCTGACTGTGGTGCTGTGTCTTCAACAAGTTGAAAGGGCCATCGCGGTGTCAACGAATATCTGCTACGAAGACTTGCTTCGATAAATACGTACGTACGTTTTCGTTTACTATCCATTCTCGTTCCTCAGTATACCTGCAATGTTGAAACGTATTTACGTTTGAACTATATGCCAGTTTCCATTTCTTGTAGTGCACTGTACATAACTGATATATCACAGATGACTGAGTACACTCTAAACGAGCTTACGGACATGCATCATCTGTATGGGGAGACACATGCAGTACGGCACCTTTACGCAGAAATGTTTCGATGAGAAGGCTACCATCTTTCAGCTCCTTGTCTGATTGGTTCCACTTGACCAGTTTCACGCATACGTGCATCAATTCGTTGAAACATAACATGAGATGGTAATCTCCTCATCGGAAACCTTTCTGCGTAAAGACGCCGTGCTGCACGTGTCTTTCCATACAGAAGATGCATGTCCGTAAGCTTGTTTAGACTGTACTCAGCCATCTGTGATGTATCAGTTATGTACAGTGCACTACAAATGTATAACGCCATGTAATAAAAACAAACACATTTCAATATTTCTGGTATGCTGAGGTACGAGAATGGACAGTAAACGCAAACGTAGTTACTGTACTTATCGTAGCAAGTCTTCGTGGACACCGTGATGACCTAATTAACTTTTACAGACCCAGCAGCACAAACATAACTAATCGGTGCGTGTTGTGACGGAAGTCAAGCCATGTACACTTAACCACCTAGCGGCAAAACGGTGCATATGCCAAAGTTTTGTCTGATAAAAAAAGTGTTTGTTTTTACCGCCTCTATCATCCCTGATACGTTGTAAACGTCATTTGTAACATCCTGTACATATAAAATGATCTATAAGTATCTATTTAATGAGAGTTCTCCCTCTGAATTTCTTACAAGGAATATACTTGTTCCTCTTTCATTCCTAATTGTGTCTCATGCCTTCCCTCGTTGTTTACCGTACTTTTCTTATTATATCTGGTTTAACGCACTTAGCACATTCATCCCTTTTTATCCTATGTAGTAATGTGAAATTTGCATCATTTTGTTTACCTTATATCGTCGTTGCGCCTGCAAAACCGGCAATGTGCACATTTGGATGAATATGAGTTATTTACACCAATAGAAGCACGAAACCAGCTATGATTGTTCCTAAAAATCGTGAATGTGAATATTTCAAAGTCGAGCTTGTACAGACGATAAAGCAAAGTTGGCTATGTGCTCCTACTGAAAACTGTTCCTGCAAGATCAATTATGTGATTCAGGCCAGGAAAGTGGCGCACATAGCCGACATGACTTATTTATGTTGTGCTTTTTGTGTATATTGCTGGTTATACACGATCTTTTAATTCTTTATTATACTTCTGTACCGTGATAGAAAACGTTTTTCGTTCACGAAGTTCTAATTAGTACAAAATTGACAAGTTATATAATATATGTTTACCGTATTACAAATTATTAATAACTACACCAACACTAAATACATTATACTGTTATGCATTAAAAGAAAACTACCATAGCAATGCTAATACACAACATAATATTTTCTATACATGAAAATGTATTATACTGTTCGAAAAACTACAGTTCAGTGATATTTTAGATCAACAAGAAAAAATAGTATTCCTTGCTCATAAACACTTTCATAGCCTGAAGACTTAGAAATTTTGTTTTGTCTATTTTTAGAGGTTCGTGATAGAGATTTTGAGGATCAGTCTCATTTATTCTTTGTCTTCGGTGTGGAAGTGGCTACCATTCATCCCGATGGTTAACTGTGTAGAGGATACCTCCCCTTCTGTGTAGAATAGAGCTCTTATATCTGTGACGGTGGATTACCTGTTTTCTTTCCTGGTCTTAATGATGCAGAGGAAGGGCTTAAAGTTTAAAGAAATAAATTATCCAAATGCTTTATTACATATGGATGGGCGCCTTTCTTCTTGTTTCTTGCTTCCTCCATCATACTGACATAGTATGCACGGGTGTAAATTGGTGGGTTAAATAGCAGCTCTGATGTTGAATGGACACTATCAACTTCCAACATTGTGCGTCCTTTCTCCAGGATAATTTGTTGAATTTGAACCTCAAATTTTCGTGATGCGTCTGCCAAAGCACTTGCTAAGGTTTTATTTTCGTTCTGGAATGGACAACCATCGGATATCAGAATAATCGTTTATTATGTGGAATGTTGCTCTATGAAATCAACAATGCAGGTTGTGAATTCGTTGGGTATTACTCTTCCTTCTCCCTCGTGCCACACAAATATCTATTGTATTACAAACGTAAATTGTAAAACTGTACATTGGTGATTTTTGACTGTATTATTGTTTAGAAATCATTAACTTTGGGCACAATAGAACACTTTGATCGTCCATTCTAGCCACAAGGACAATATCATATGCAGAAGAAATGGCTTCTTCTTTTGCCTAACGTACATACTTTTTCTTCTGGATATGCATGTTGTAATCTTCCTCTTTAAGGTTATCTTCTTTGTATGCAATGCAGCTGTCACACGTCTTTCCTAGGTCTATAGATGGAGATTTTCTGACTTTCTAGAATTTCACGAAATTGTTTTTCTCTCCACAGATTAATTTCCTGTTTCCTCACCATTCCTTATATATATGATGCATGTGATTATAACATCTAAATTCAGAATCAATATATACAAGTGAACTACGTGCTCTACAGTAATGACTAGAAACTTTCGGAATGAACTCTAACCATGTATTTACAGAGCCTGATTTCAATAATTTCCGCTTTTTTAATGACTCTTCTAATATTTTCCTCTTCCCATTCTCCATAATCTCAATTTCGGATTCTTCACTGCTGTTGACTTCATCATTGCTTAATTGTTTTATTGAAATATTTATCCATTTGTTTTTAAGATGCTGAAGTCCTGTGGTAGATAGAAAATAATCACGACGGACTCTAATGTTGTTACCCATTTTCTAATGGTACATAACAATCATAAACATACTGCTTGATACAATTGTCTCCTTCTTTACCTTTTTTCTTCTAATAACTGGCCGAAAGTTCACTAGTATATTAATTTATACTTTTTTCTTTTCCCACGTATTAAAATTCTTAACTATTTTATGCGCCATTTTTCTTACATTTTCGTCAACTTTATGACACGTGAAACTTCTTTCCCCAGTTTTTCTTTCATTGTGTGAGCAGGCCTAGGGTAGAAGTTTCCTCTCCCGACGTTCTGTAATTTTGTAAGCATTGCCATTCCTTTCGCCCTTTATATTTCTTCCCTTGCATTCTTAGCTCCCTATTTTATGCTCTGGTATATGTTTTCTTTCCAAAAGATTATCAGTTTCATTGTTTAAAATTTCACTAGGAATATCCATATACATCTCCTTGTTAAAGTATTCCATGTTCACATAATTTTCTGCTATAGCTGGTAATGAATTTGGGGCCGCAAGTGGAAATTAGAACGTCATAAAACTACGCCGAACTATTTTGTCTTAGTTTACATTGATGAAGTCGTATCAATTAGGGGGAGTTATTGCACTCGCAATGTCTATTGCTATCATATTGATTCTTCCTTTCTTTAATCCCAACTACCGAGGAATCCAATTCACTTTTCATACCTGACCTCCCATTAACTTGGAAAGAAACCTTGCATAACAAACTACGAGTAATTATAATTATAATTGTTTTATATCAATAAATTTCCGATTGAGGGTCTTTCCACTTTTCAGCGGTTGCCCTTTTACCAGCCGGCTGCTGGCCCTTCACATCCACATGTGTCAATCACAGAGGTAGATGATCAACAGCCAGTGTAGGGGTGACATGTGGTTAGCATGTCGAGTCCCCCAGCCGTTATAGCTGGTTCCTCAACCTGGAGCCGCTACTTATTGTAGCTACCCAATTGCCTCACGATGCTGGGTGGGCACCGGTCCCATACTGGCCGAAATACCATGAGAAAATTTCTTCCCCCATGGAGACTCGAACCAGCGCAAGTCCCATAGCTCTGCGCCAAGGCTTCCTACCTTAACCGATCGGCTACGGCGCGGGACTCATTCCGATTGAGGGTCTCTCCACTTTTCAGCGGTTGCCCTTTTACCAGCCGGCTGCTGGCCCTTCACATCCACATGTGTCAATCACAGAGGTAGATGATCAACAGCCAGTGTAGGGGTGACATGTGGTCAGCATGTCGAGTCCCCCAGCCGTTATAGCTGGTTCCTCAACCTAGAGCCGCTACTTATATTGGTAGCTACCCAATTGCCTCACGATGCTGGGTGGGCACCGGTCCCATACTGGCCGAAATACCATGAGAAAATTTCTTCCCACATGGAGACTCGAACCAGCGCAAGTCCCGTAGCTCTGCGCCAATACTTCTCTGTGTAGTATTGACATAGAGTTATCGATTTGCCAAAGACGTACTTCAAACAGGTAATCGATTTGAAAAAATCGATAAATCTATGTCAATACTACATAACAATAACAGGATCACCATCCTTGAAGACATAGAGATTCTAAAAGAAGCAAGGAATAAGGACCTACTCAACGAGAACATACTCGCAGACATAAATCTGTTATACAACTATATAACACCATGAATAACAGTTAAAATGCAGAAGATGAAACATTGTTTTCGAAAGGCCTTCATATTGGAATAACTTGAATAAGTTTAATAATTTAGTTATGGATGACTGACCAGGTAAAAACGATATAATTAACATCTTATTCCATTCTATTGTCCACCCTCCGTGTACATGATGTTGGAAAATAGCAGTGTGATGTGCTTACTAAATGATTTCCGCAATAAATTATTGCTAATTTATTCTTAATCTTACAAACTTCTCCATATCGTTTTATTTTTAAATGACTTATAATTTTCGAATTTCATTTGATTTCCCGAATAGAATGGATATACATATTGTATATGTCCGATAATTCTTTCCTCTACCAGTATGCTAATCTATCTTGACTTTTATTCCGGTTATCAATCGATAATTCTTTGATTACTCATTCAGGGAGAAGCTGAGTGAAACATCCTGCCACAAAAATTATTAAATGTTGTATAATAAATCTGCATTATTGTTAACGGTTACTTCTCATACAATAATCTCTTATTGATTTTTTCCAAACCCAAAGAGATTTAACAGTAAATATATTCTTTTTATAACTATACAGCCGGCTTAGAAACCGCCCGCAAGTAAGATCAAAATACATAATCTCACATTTAAAATTTGTAATGAGAGATATCTCCGCAAATTAACTTCTTTGACAACGATATCGATTCAACAATGTACGATCGATATGGTACAGCAAGAAATGCCAAAAAAACTTGAAAAATTACCAAAAAAAGTTAGTTCTCATTCTCTAAAAATATATTAAATGTTGTATAATGAATCTGTATTATTTGTAATAGTTATTTCTCATACAATAATCTGCTATTGATATTTTCCAAGCCCAAAGAGATTTAACAGTAAAGATATGCAACTTATAACTACACAGTTTACCAGGATAATAAACTTAGGTCCAAAAATAAAATGTACTGATAATGTAATCAAACATGCTATAAGATTAACATGTCCTATAACATATCATTAGAATCGGAAAATTACAGGGATTAAGAAAATTATATTAAATTTTAATTCAATTAATTAATTAATTAATTAATTGATAATCAAAGTATATTATCTTATTAACATAGTTATCTATTAAAAATGTCAAAAAGCAATTATAACCTAATTCTCTCTTAACATGACAGTTTACAAATTTAAAAGAAACTGAAAACATAGTTATCTATTAAAAATATCAGAAAGCACTTATAACCCAGTTCTCAGAAGACGTTAATTAACGCCTCTGACCTGTAATATCACGAAACAAGAATATAGTTTACACATAAAAGAATCACACATGTAAATTATCATAGCTGTGCTGAACAAACTTACATTTCAGGAAATTCAAGGACGTAAACCCCCCTCCAAGGGAACACATAACTATAGTGGAGGAGGACTAAGTTGGCATGATTTCTGCTATCCTTGTCTAGAGAACTGTTCTTCCACCCTTCGCAAAACACAATGAGCTACCCTTGTAAAATGACTTAGGAATGCTAGAAAAACTCCACCCCCCCTCACTAACGTCCAGTCACTCTTGTGTCAGGTAATTTTTGTCAGTGGCGACTGGTTCAGAGTGCTCTGTTAAAAGTGATTGCAGAAAATTGGAGAAGAGCGTGTGAACACACTGAAAAGATTGAAGAGTCATATTGGCAGGCAGATGGTTAAATGGACGAAATTAGTGATCGGTTTGAAATAAATTTAGACGATACCGACGACGATGAAAATGAAAATGAAGACATAGAAACTTGCCAGGAAGAATCTTTAGAAGAAGGGAATTCCACCACTGATCTATGTTCACTACAGGGAGTGTCTGCCCTCCCGCTGTCACCTTGAAGAGATATGTGTATGAGTGAGAAAGAAGATGGTGAGTGCTCTCTTTATCTTTCTAAAATATTCTAGACAAGTTAGCCCTCATGGAATATAACGAATATGGTTTACTGTAACATATGTGTATTCAAATTGTATCGAGTGGAATTGGTGAACTTGGGAGGAGCCATCTTATTTTTAAGCAAGAACGCATGTCTAAATTCTCTCACTCTCGGTTGTACCGGGTTCTCAGTGGTAGGCAAGAGATCTCAGGGTTATGAACTTTTTATAAGCAACAGAACAACGTATAAACCAGAACTAATAATAGTCAAACTTTACAAGCTACACATGAACATGTCATAACTAGGTAAAAGACCACAATATGAGTCACATTGCATAACTGTAAATTCATTTCTCTGATACGTATTTTACCATTTCTCAATTCAAATAACTGCCCTGTTACATTCATGGGACATAACGAACCCCATCAAATACCTTAAAACTCTCATGGACGTAAGTAGAACCAAGATCCCCAAATTTAAAACAGGAAAGCTATCCGTTTTAACAATAATGTAACAATGGTAAATTAAAAATTATTAAGTTCCATGAAAACAGAAAATAAAATCGTTATTACCATTTGATAGCTGGATTATGATTGTTTCTTCATGTTTATTATTAGATAGGAGTGATTAGAATCCAAGAAATATACAGATTAAATTACAGCGTTTGTATGATAAAACGATCATGCTTTCAATTTCAGTATTGATCTCCTGAAACATCTGTTTAAAGTGACTTATATTTTATCCACTTCATACCCATCAAATGTTAAACAATACACGCTAAAATCAAATAGCGCAAATTCATAAATGACACAAAGAACCAATTAAAAGATCGATATAATTGTCAAATCTATAGTTTACCAGTTTCCGGGATGAATAGTGGCACTCGTGATTCCGTTTAAGCCCTTGTTCAACCCCATGGCACGATGGAGCGGGTGCAACAAGGGCGGTATAATGTTCAAATTGACTGAGATTAGTGTCGAATCCATAGTTTTAATGGTCGCTAAACTAATTTGTGACAGTTCAGATTGTATTTAACACAAAGTTAACCTCTATCAGTGATATGGGAGGCAAGTAAGGTAAAACATATAATGATAGAATTACGAAAATTAATGCAAATCCAAAGTTTTGGGATTGCTGATTAATCAATATCGCCTATGTTAACTACGGTAGCGTCATGTAGATATGATCAAAATACCTATATTAGAACCGAATTAGTAGTTTTCAGGGTTGCTGAGAGTTAAAGTGACACTCTCGATTATGTAAATGTTCATTCGCAGTCTCTATCGCAAATGGATTGAGAAGAGTTAATAATTAATCTAGACAGTTACCGATAATTTTTGGAATTCATAGTTGTATGGTCTACAAACTGATCGGTGAAAAATACCAGATCAGATAGTACGCCCATATATATATGATATGAAAAGAAAAATGAATGCTTGAGTCGGGATTTGAACCCGAGTCTCTAAACTCTGTACGTTTAGCGCTCTATACATGTAGTATTCTCAATTCACACTAGAGGTAGCGGAAATTTGTCCCGACTGACATCTAGTGGCTAAGATAACAGTTAAGCAAATATATATATATATATATATATATACCACAAGTAGTCAACTTTGTGTCGTTCAACACCAAATATATTGCTCCTGTAAAATGTATTTCCATCAAAAATAATAATTAATGTTAATCATCTACTTTATTTTTAATCTACCTAATGAGAGTTCTCCCTCTGAATTACGTACAAGCAAGATTCTAGAATGACTAAATTTTGAAATTACGCCTGATTGGTTCTCATAGTTGACTTTTTATCTCCTCAGTTAATGTTCAGAGCCATTTCATACTGTCATTTTACTGGACACATCTTTAACAACTGATGATACTGCTGTCAGAAGATAAGAAATAATACAAGAATATATTAGTTTCAAAAATGTATTTAATGTAAGTTTAAAGAATATAATAATTACTCTAGTCTTTAATACAGTAAAGTGAAAAAATAAAAAATAAAATAAGCTCAACTCGTGTCGAACTCAGGATCGGGTCGAGGAATGAGATGAGGTGAACCCCTTAAATTAGAGGTCTGATGCACCATCACAGGGAAAAATGAACGAAATGGATTAGAAGAGTATGGAGAAATAGTGAAGTGAAATTGTGGCAGGGGATAACGGGAGAAATTTTCCCAAGCTCAGTTTTGTCCACCACGAAACTCACATGGATTGACCGAGATTCGAATTCGGGACCCCAGAGGTGAGAGATCAGCGTCTAACAGCTAGCGCCACGGAGCCGCTCTCAAGTGTGTTGTATAGTGTAAAACTTTATTTTAGGCTTCTTTAGGCTCTGATATACCTAACTTGTAATTAAATGTTTAATGACAAATTTTGAAAAACTCACATGAACAGAAAGCATAGAATTACTAATTTCCTCTTCATTCAGGTGCAAATAATTTTAGAAAGCAAAACCAAATTGACAGAATATTTAGTTTTCTCTTCAACCATAATGTCCTATAGCCAGATATAATAGATAAGCCCCACCTGTCAATTCCCAATCCATTAAACATTTGTTTGAATGCCCATTATATATTTATGTGACTACAAAGCTAAGGTTTACTTATATGTATTTGCACTTCATATTTAACTTAATATGAAACTGTTGGTCATACGATTAACAAGGAATAAGTTGACACAATCGAAAAACACTTAAGAGGGTAAACGAACACGATCAGTTTCAAGCGGTACTTCAGTTTCGTTTTTAAGAAGACGAGCTATAAAATTGTATTTCAACTTTCTAAAATTTGATATCTTATGTACTTTTCTTTCATACCTAACACAGTGAGGCCACTCAAACACTATGAATACACCCACGTATATTTTAATAACGCCAACGCATTAAAAATCTAAACAAGTTTTTGATTTGACCCACTTGCATTTTTATTTACTTATCTGATTCCCTTTGCGCTTTAGTAATTTTTCAGCTGTTATGTTGAAGTTGTGATATTACAGGTCATAATCAAATGCTTTGCTTGTTTACAACTCAAATAAACCATTTTAAGGGATGTTGCATTTTATTCAGTAGGACAGTGTTGCCTTTTGAATAAATAGACCGATCTACTTGTCTTCAAGTTATAATTTAAACACAATAGAATATTTTCATTAAGAAAGAGATTGCTTAATTACAAAAAGAGAATCTCTACTTATTACAACTTCATTCCTGACGAGGAAAGGCAATTACAATATATTTTTATTAATGAGGTGATTCAGAGAGTGAAGTAAAATACATTTTGAAAACCAAAATTGTTCTCGGACTCAAAATTTAGGAGCTTAAGGGAGCACAAAATTAATTTGCTGAATTATGATTTTGTTTTCATGTTTTATGAATTAATAACTTAGATAGTAATTTATAGTGTTACTAAAGATTTTCAGGTACAAATTTCATAGGAGTATTGTTTAATATGATATAAAATATTTTAATTATTTTTTACAATTTATTCATTCCTGAAACTTAGCATTCTTCTTCTCAATCATAATTTGTATGATTTTCATCCTGTTTGTTTCCAAAATCACTCCTCAGAAGAAGACGTATTGGATGTGCATTCACTGTCTATCCATCTCTTGGCTGGTCTTCCTCTTGTTCTTCTCCCGTCCATTGGTCTATCTTCTTTAGCTCTTTTTGCAAGTCGGTTGTCTTCCGTTCTTTCTATATGACCTTTCCAATATGTTCGTGTATCCATAATAAATTTGGTTATGTCTTGAATATGACATTTGTCGACTTCAATGTGTATCTTATACATTGTTCGCAGTTCCAAGGATCAAACCTCGGATCAAAACTTAGTATTAAGTGTTAAAATTAATTAAAAATATTAGCATGAAACACAGTTATGTGGTATGATAAAACCAATCAGAACAATCTCGAGTTGTTAATAGAGTGATAAAAAATTACCTCTCTCTTAGCGTATAGGATACAAAGAAATTGAAGAGGATTAATACATGTTTACATATAGGCCTATGTAACTTTCCTGATGTACTGGATCAGAAAGATTCAATATACCATAAGTTATAATTTATTATATACCTAATGTTGAAATTTTGACCACCCTCATGGTTTTATTTTTCAGAGCTAGTGGCTGCAGTTAATTGTGTCCCAGGCACGATTCCATCGGAATTATTCTCGTGGTCGCCCATGTTCTAGTATTTAAGATCGTTTAGGTTTATGAACTCTCCTAGTGTTTCGTTATCATTCGTTATGGACATCATCGGGGTAACGTATCACCGCCATGTGGGAGTCTCAATCTCATAAGTGGGTTTTCAGTACCGTCACTTCTAGCAGAGAATACCAGTAATTTCGTAAGATAGCCTGTGGAATTATACCGGGTTTCCAATATAAACCCGGACCGGCCTCACGGGGTTTCACCCGTCAGGCAGCGCTCTCTCCTCGTCCGCATTTCACTCTGCCAGCCGCTCGTCCTTGAACTAGTCAGTTTACTATCGTTCGACAAGATGAGACGTCAGCTGACATTAGAGCAGCGCACTTATGTGTGTAAATGTTATTATAAATACGAATCAGCTCGTCGCGTTCGCGAGGAATTTATTCGGAACTTCCCTGGACAATTACCTCCTTCCAGATCGACAATCCACGATCTTGTGACTAAATTTGAGACCACTGGTTCAGTACAAAATAAGAAACACTCGCTCCCCAAATCTAACTGTGTGTGATTTTTATTTGTGGGGTAGCCTGAAAGACAAAGTGTACAAAACAAATCCTCACACATTGGAAGAACTGAAGAACAACATAAGAAATGAAATCAGAAACTTGACAGTGCCCGAAATACAGCGTGTCAATCTAAATGTGTTTACTCGGTATAATGTCTGTTTAACTGCGGGAGGACAACATTTCCAGCATTTTTATAAGGTAAGAAACAGTTCAAGGACGGGTGGCAGGCAGGGTGAATTGCGGGAGGAAGAGACAGCACTGGGTGCCGGGTGAAACTCCGTAAAGCCGGTCCGGTTTTATATTGGAAGCCCGTTATAAAAGTGGTTTTCTGTTATTTATATATCATTATTATTATTATTATTATTATTATTATTATTATTATTATTATTATTATTATTATTATTATTATTATTATTATTATTATTATCATTATTATTATCATTATCATCATCATCATCATCATCATCATCATCATGATTTTAAATCAGTATTGTATTCTGATTTTATTACTTAAAATTTATTTATAGGCGATTAAACATCTGAGGTAATATTTATTTTATTTATTTTCTTATTATTATGAAATGGCGAATAAAAAGAAATGTTATTAATTAAATTCCAACCTGAAGAAGTAATTCTCTTCATACCCGATGTTGTAGTAACATTTTGAAGAAGGATTTGTGTTTCAAAAAGAATTACTGGTTCAGGTTGGGTTTAATTTTCGGTAGAGCCGGATTCTCTTCTTAGGGTAGGAAGTTGGTACACTGGATAGGAGAACACTTCAAAATTACTAAAAAAATGTTTCTTGTAGAAATAATTGCAAATTTATTCACTTCTTAATTTCCCATCAGATCAAGTAAATGTAGGTGGTATTATTTTTCATCGTCAATTAAAAATAATTTATTTTCTTTTCTTGAATCAATTTTTTTCTTGTATTAAATATTACATTTTATTTTGAGAGCTCTTATTGCCTCTATCTTTGTTGAAAGTTGTATGCAGAATGACCAGTGTAATTCTTTTATAATTTTAAGACCATTATTACATCACATGATGGTAAATTTAAATTCGATTGGTTAGGAGTTCTTTAAATATAAGGTTTAAATTGATTTGTTAAATAAGAAAGTTAATTGTTTTAGATTAGATTAGATTTAGATTTATTTATTTAGCCTGGTGGAATGAAGGCCATGTGGCCGTCTCTTCCACTCACCAGAACAAACATATATCACATCAGAATATAACAATCTCAATTAACTAATAATATTAAATGCTAAATAAAAATTTGATCAAAAAATAGTATCTATTATATTACGATCTATGATACAACCAGTTAACGTTAGTTAAAATTAAAACTAAAACCAATAATAAAATGTATAAAAGCAAGACATACAGGGCAAGTCAAAATGTTGTGCAGGTTTTCAGAAATTTATTATGTGAAATGTAATGAACATATAATATTGTGAGACATATTGTATGAAAGGTAAACTCTCAAAGTTTTTTTTTTAAATATTCACAGATGTTCTATGTGAGCGCCTTTTGTTACACGACAGATGTCAAGCCGATATTCAATCTCCTGCCAAGCTTTCTGTAGCAGTCCGCGGTCGATATCAGCAATGGCTGCTGTCATGCGGGCACGCAGTTCATGCAGTGTTGTTGGAAGTGGTGGTACGTAAACATGATCCTTTACAAGACCCCACATGAAGAAATCACACGGGGTTAGATCTGGTGAACGAGGTGGCCAATGAATGAGTTGTTGATCACCCTGAGATGCACGGCCTATCCAGCGTTGTGGTAAAGCCGTATTCAAATGGTCTCGAACACTGCCATGGTAATGTGGAGGGGCACCATCCAACTGCAGAATGAAATCTGGACTATCCGCTTCAAGCTGCGGAAGGAGCCATTGTTGTAGCATATCAAGGAAAACATGTCCGTTCACAGTACGTTCATGAAAGAAAAAGGGCCCATAAACCTTTGCATGGGAAATGGCACAAAAGACATTCACTTTCGGAGAATCGCGTTGATGTTCCAGAGTTGCATGGGGGTTACCAGTTCCCCAAATCCTTACATTGTGTCTATTCACTTTTCCTGAAAGGTGGAAAGTCGCTTCATCACTGTAAACTACCCTCTCATGGAACTCATTCTCTTCCATTAATGCGAGAAAATCAACACAGAAGGACGCTCGCAAAGCATAATCGGCGGGTTTTAAGGCTTGAACCAGTTGCAAGTGGTAGGGTTTCATCTGTAAACGTTTCCGGAGAATCCGCCATACAGTTTTTTGTGGTAGTTGAAGTTCTGTCGCTCCCCGGTAGGTGGATTTCTGTGGATTCCGCACGAAGCATGTGCGAACGCGTTCGACTGTCTCTTCACTCGTCGACGGACGGCCAGTCGATTTTCGTTTACAGATACAGCCTGAATCCCTAAATTGTGTGTACCACTTACGAATGGATCTCCCATCCGGCGGGTCTTTATCGTATCTGGTACGGAAATGTCGTTGAACACTAGTCACAGAGTTGTTTACATGGTAATCAAGCACACAGAAAGACTTCTGATCCCCAGTCAACGCCATTTTCCTTTACTGCTCTGCTGTTGACATCTTGCGGGTGAACGCGGAACTTTAGAAGTGGACAACTAAACTTTGAGAGTTTACCTTTCATACAATATGTCTCACGATATTATATGTTCATTACATTTCACATAATAAATTTCTGAAAACCTGCACAACATTTTGACTTGCCCTGTATTAAATTGTCCCTGTCTAATCTTAATATATAAAATTCTCGTGTCACGTTGTTTGTCCGCGATGGAATCCTAAATAATTTTAATAAAATTTTGCACACTGTGTGCAATTTGAACAAACTTGAGACTTAGGGTAGTTTATAACTAAATTTAGTATTATTTTTATTGCAAATTATTTGTTTATTATTTAACAAAGAGTTATAATTATCTGTGAGTTCCATACGATTCTAACAGATGTCGGTGTAAGGTAATTTGGTAAGGTAATTGATTTATTATGTAACAAAGAGAGATCCAGATCAGATGGCTGTGCTTTTTGTTGCAACCGCGAATTTCAATTGAATTACAAATATTGATTAGTTCATAATTTAAGTGTGTTCAGTGTTTATTTTATTTTCAATATTATTAATTTTGTGTGTATTAGTTTTAAGTAATCTGGCTGAAAGACCGCAAGTTAATTAAAATTTTTAACGCATACCTTCGTCACAGCAACGCGTGGCCGGGACTTCTAGTGTATATATAAAACAAAGAAAAATTTTGAGATGTAGAAAACTAATTTTACGATTATACAATATTTAAAAAAAACAAAAGAAAATATTTGCTAATCTTAATATTACTTACTTACTTACTCACTGGCACTATCGAACCCGTAGGTTCATGGCCGCGCGGACATAAGCTCTCCATAAATCCCTATCCTGAGCTAATGCTTTCCAATCATTCCCTCTATAATCTACTTCCCTCAAATCATAGTTAATGTTGTCCCACCTCATTCTTGGTCTACCAACTGGGCGTTTTCCCTCTGGCTTTCCTACAAGAAGCTTCCATGCACGTCTTTCATTCCCCATACGTGCAACATGTCCTGCCCATCGCAGTCTACGAGACTTAACTGTTCTTATTATATCTGGCTTCCTATGCAGACCATGTAGTTCATTGTTATGTAGTCTTCTCCATTCACCTGTCTGCATTAATATTATTTTCATAAATAATTAAATTTATTGATTGTTAAAAGAATACTATGAGTGAGGAGTATAAGTTAGTTTGTTATTAAATAATTCTTTAGTTTGTTTTTGAAGGATGTTATAGTTTGACAGTCTCTGACATAGGGCGGAAGGAAATTCCATGTTTTGGTAAGTGAGACCGTTTTAACATCGAATCAGGGTATAGTTTACTTTCATTTAAGAATATGAAGTTATGCAGATATTCTTATTACAGTTATAATAGAAGAATTCATAATTCTTCTTCTTCTTCTGCTTCATGAAATTAGGCCTTTTGACCTGTTTCACATCAAGTGGGATTTAATGAATCCTCCCATCTAGTAAATGGGCGTCCAACATTTCTATGTCCAATTGGTTTGTACTTTAGTAACAGCTGAGGGATTCTATCTGTAGGCATTCTCTTGACATGTTCATACCAGTTGTTTCTCATGTTGTCAATTCTATTTGTTAAATTGAAAATATTTAAGTCATTCCTAATATCCTCACTTCTTTTCTTGTCCAAAATTGTCACACCTGCTACTGAACGTAGGAACTTCATTTCTGCAGTTTCTATTTTCCTTCGGTCTGAAAGGTTAAGAGTCCAATTTTCACTTGCATATGTTAAGACAGGCACTGCCATAATTTTGTAAAATTTTAGTTGTGTGCTCCTCAAAGTTTTATTTTTCAGTGTCCGTCTTATAGTGCCACATATTCTGTAAAATCTATTTAATTTAATATTAATATCTTCCTTCTGGCAGTATGATACATTGCATCCTAGATAATTAAAATTGTTCACCTGTTGTATTATACTGTTATTAATACTGATTTTACACCTCATATAGTCTTTCCCGTTGAATGCCATTACTTTCGATTTACTTTCAGAGATTGTCATATTGAATTTATTTGCTATTTCGTTTAATTTATATGCTGCTATTTGTAAATTGTCTTCTGAAGAGCTAAGGATTGTCTGATCGTCTGCAAACAGTATGGTATTTAGAATCGTACTGCCAACTTTAAACTCTGTGGTTAAATTTGATTGCCATTGTACAATGATCTCGTCTATATATATATATACTAAAGAGTGCAGGAGATAGCGGGCATCCTTGTCTGACCCCTTGATTAATTTCTAATGTAGTATCGCTCATTGTACCTCCTTTATCAATCATTATTTCTGATTTAAAATACAATCATATTTCTGATTTAAAATATAAGCTTTGCACAACTTTGACAATGTGTCCTGGAAACCCTTTGTCATACATTATTTCCCATAGTTTATTTCTTGACAGTCTATCAAATGCTTTTTGATAGTCAATAAAAAGTATGCAAGTTGGCAAATTAAATTCTCTTCTCTTCTGAATAAGTTGCTCTATTGTGAAAATGGCATCTAAACATGACCGACCTTTCCGAAAGCCACACTGTTCTTCACTTAATATATACTCATTTATTATATTTAATCGTCTAGTAATAATCTTAGCGTATATCTTGTATGCTGTATTCAATAAACAGATTCCCCTGTAACTTGTGCACTCGTGTCTACTTCCTTTTTTAAATATGGGGCAAAGCTGACGATAAAACAGAATTGTTTTGAAACATGTCCAAGAACAAATCAACATTAATATTGAGGTAAGATGTCCAGACTAAAAATAATATAATTAAAATAACCTCAAAATATTACTTCCTAAAATTAAATATTATTTTAACTTTCATATTTATTATATTAAAATCCTGCTATAAACCGATCATATTCCTTGAATGAGAAAAACCAGGAAATCATTCGGACACATTAATCTCCATCAAGGCTTGAAGGCCAACAATATACACCGTGTCCCGTTCGAACCTCCTACATTTTAAGAAATCATAACTCTCAAAGTATGAGGAATTATGAAATGAGATTGGCATTAAATTAAAGAGAAACTCAACGAATTTTTGTTTTCATTGTTGCAGTTAATTCGTCTGTTCCATGGCGACTCTTCAGCTACGAGCAAAAAATGTTTTCTGGTATGCAGAGACGAAGTCAATAATTACCAATGCAAACAAATTACCGGAGAGAAGATGGAGGAAATACACCTGATGGGAAGACCATTATGACATGGCTTGAGAAGTTTATGGCGACTGGAAGCGTTAAGAAAGAAATATTATAATGCTCGTACACGTGTATCAGAAGAAATGATTGAACAAATTAGAGCAGGATTTTAGAGAAGTCCACAAAAATCAATTCGCCAAGCTTCCCGGCAGTTGAATGTGCCGAGATCAACTGTGCATCGGAGTGCCTCATAAGCGGCTTCGTTTGTACCCCTACGAGGTGCAAATTGTTCAACAAATAATGCCAGACCACAGGTATTCGCTATTGAAATGCCTTGTTTTCTGACGAGGCAGCGTTCCATGTATCAGGATATGTTAATCGGCACAATGCAATGATTTGGGGTACGCAAAATCCACACGTCTGCCGTGAAAACGTTTGCTGCTACCTGGTGAAGTACGGGATTATGTATCCTTTTTTCTTCCATGAGAAGTCAATAACTGGCTCGGTATACCAAGACATGTTAGAACAGTTCTTGTACCCCCAATAGCTGATCTGCAACCACAAGTAATATTTCAGCAAGATGAAGCTCCAATCTCACTGGAGCCTTGATGTTCGGAATTCACTCAAAGAATCCCACCCAGATAGCTGGATTGGACGCGACGGACCAATTTTCTGCCATCACATTCGACAGACATAACCCCACTAGAATTCATCCTCTGGGGGTATGTGAAAGACCGTGTGTTTGCGACTCCAGTACAAGATCTACATTATTTACGAACCCATAACCTTGACACAATTGAAACAGTGCCAATGAACATGTTGGACAGAACGTGGCACGAAATCGAATACAGACTTGATATTGTTCGTGCTACTAATGGTGCACATATAGAGGTGTTTTAGTGTGTGGCAATGTGAAAATAATAATGATAGTATAGGGATTATAATTGATGTAATTAATATTCATTTTGTTACAATGTAACTTCTTTGAGTTTCTGTTTCGTTTAATACCGGCCACATTTCATAATTCCGCAATTTTGTTAGTTATGATTAATTAACGAGTGGGAGGTTTAAATGAGATATCCTGTGTAATTTCACCAATAGATCCACAAACCTGTTCTTGAGCCAAATCGGCCGATTCTGTTATATTTAAATATATATTTCAGATTAATTTTACATTTCTTTATATGTTATATTTATAAAAATTGTAATATGCAAGATTTTAAGTTCAGATTGATTGAAAGAGAAGGCCTATCTAAAATCATCCATTAAATAAATAAACAATTAATATGAAATTCCATTTAAATAATTTACAAAAATGGCAGATAAGAGTTTGTGCTATCAGTTCTGACCTACGATATAAATATTCAGGAAAAAATAATGAAGGACATTTACGATACATAACGAAGTGACATAGGTCAGATAAAACATGAACGGTAATTATGGATAATTATAACTGGAACATTGAACACTTAACTTCGGCACTTCAAAACAACATTTGTTGATAATGAGACGTAGAATATTATAACTGAAATACGGAATTTACTTGAAGAATATATAATTATAAAGACATAATAATAGCTTTAAAACAAAATGAACTGTGCATTTTTAGAATTTCACTGACGAAGTTCTCGTGAAAAAGTAAATCAACTCCAATTTTACAAAATAGCTTTTTTGCTTGATTAAAATAATCTGCAAGATGTAACATTTAGTAAAATTAACTGTAATTTCAAGTTTAAATAATCTGATCAATTTGATGAGAATGTGTGGAGTATGTGTAAATGCACTATAGTTTTAAGCAGGCTAGTGAATAAATGAGTGTAGGTTTCCACAACGTAATAAGTATATCCCTCAGGAAGGAACTGCGTAAAACAAGCGAAGTCCTCAGCAAGTTGAATTTATGTTCCAATTTTGCTGGTTTATGTAATATATATTTATTGTATTATTTAAATGGTATGTACTAAGTTAAAATGCAAGAAAACAAACATCGCTGACTTGAAAACGAATTTTAAATTACTTCTTTCAATTATACAATCACTGGAAATGGTCAAATCCTGCTATTGTTTTGGAGAATACCTTCATCGTTTTATTTCAATCTGATGTACAGAGTTTTGGTACGAAACACTGAAAACTGGGGCAGCTAAAAATAATTATAAATTTTCGTTTCCGCAGAACCTCCACTTCCATGGTCCGATTTTCCTGAATACGAAGTCGATCTGACTTTTCTTAATTAAATGCAATTCGCGAGCTTGGTTATGAATAAATAAAGCTTCCTTCTCCAAGAGCGTTAGCAAATAAACATCAAAAGCTGCTCTAAAATACGGAAGTGAAATTTGGATTTTAAATAAAAGAAACTCATAAACTTCAAGTAAGCCAAATGCGCTTCTTACGATCATTGTTAGGAGTTAATAGACTGGATCACCAAAGGAACACTATTATCAGAGGAAAACTTGGAGTAGCAAGTTTAAATGAAGATATCCAAAGATATCAACAAGAATGGAAGAATCATCTGAGGAGAATGGCAAGAAATATACTTCCAAAATTGGCATTCCAATATACCCCAACTGGACATAGGGACCAAGGAAGACCAAAACATCGGTGGAAAGATCAAGACCATCTTCGCTAGGTTTACCGTACAGGCCACATGGCCTAAAACGAATTTGTTCATGATGATGATGATATATATATCCGTGAATTTGTGTGTGAATCCGTCCCCGTCTACAAGAATGAATTCTTATTACTCCAGTTTGCTGTAAATATGAGGTAGCTCGCAGTTAAGTAGTTTTCTCCATTCACTTGTTAGGTCCTCTCTTTTTGGTCCAAAAATGAAAATCCCAAACTCTTTATTCTCAATTAGCCTCCTCAAAATATTTTGTCTCAATGTTTCTTATCCATATAAATGGAAGAATGACAGTATTATAAATGTTTGGATTAACATTTTTTTAGAGAATTTGGAATGACAGTATTGTCATTGATGAAAAACAGCTGCGTTTGCGAAGTAGGCCCCATGTTTAAATATGTTTCATCCCATTCTCATATGTAAATCTTATTCCTAGAGATTTGTATTTGAAAAATATGCAAATACATGGCAATGAACGACGCTTACATTGTAAGGAAAATAGAAGAAGTAAAATGAATTTGCTACATGAGTCAAATGAAGTAGATTTAGAACATATAAATAATATCCGACTGGAAAAGTCGAGAGATAACATTTGAAGTAAAGTAAAGTGATCCCACAACAGGCCCGGAGGCCCTTGGGGTAGTAGGAGGTTAAGGCTCCCACTTTTTCTAGACAATCAGCACTTTATATCAGCCGGGTTGTCAGCCCTGTGTGACGGCCGCCTTTACCCCAGAACAAGCGTCTGGTACTCATTTTCGTTAGAGGCTGAGTCGACCCCAGGGCCATAGTGCCGCCAGAGGGTTTGGGTCAGTTTGAAAATCCTGACCCCAACGGGACTTGAACCCTCGACCCTCCGGCTTGTAGCTCAGTGCCTTAACCACTACGCTACGGCGTGCCCCGATTGAAAGATAAGATATGAACGTCAAAAAGAGGAACTTCGTACAATTATATCTGGGATTTAGGATAGTAAAGAAAGAGCTTAAGGCTAAAATAATTATAAACATGAATGAAAATGGGGATATGATTGAAGATTCCAGGAGTATATTAAATATATGAAGAAATTAATATAATAACCTAATATGCACGTACATATCACGATATTCATCAGGATATTTACAGTGTCACAATAGCGGGTGCAGTGCAGATTGAAAAGACGACAGAGAAATTAAATATGTAAAAAGAACAAGATTCAGATATAATCCCTGTAAAGCTCACAGAGCTGGAGAGAAAAAAATAATGGACATGGTAAACGGGTCGCTAATATGTATGGCAAAGAATACGCTATTAAAAATGAATGGAAATTATTTATTCTTGTAACAATTTATAAGAAAAAAGCTAAAATTTATTTAACAACATAAGGAACATGTTTTCTCTTCACTTCGAACAAAATTCTAACACATACATTTTGGTATTCAGGTTTAACATTTATACTGACGTCTCATTATCAATGTGGTTATAGAAGGACTGAAAATGTAAGATTTTTAGTGTTACGCAGTTACTAGAAAGTAAATGGGAACATGATCATACTTTATATCAGAGCGATTCCATGAAAATGTCATAACGAGGTAAAAATTTTGAAACTGACGCAGGAATAATTTTGTTGATGTAATATATATCTGTAAATATCAAATTTTATAATTCTATAAGATAATGTTTCAAATCTGTATATTTTAATCTAATAATAGCGGTAGAACTTGTCATATACCAAACCTGAAAAAATACGCAAAATTTTACCAATTTCTTATTTAATGATTTGGTCGTATGAATTCGTTTTATTTCACAAAATATTCTCTTAAACCATGCTCCTTGGTCGTAAATGAAACAATATTAATTGCATTCTAATATTCTATATACCTTAAATGTGTCCTATAGTTGTTAACCTTAAATTATGATCAGTCAGGCACAGAAAACGGATAAAAATTACTGTACACAACATAATAATTGATGGATTGAATTCTCCTCTTGAATTGTACGTTATTGGCACACAACTAACAAAAACAAATTGACAACATTTTGTTGTAAAGCCATTATTTTTCCCGCTGGAGTCCCGTGACTGACTGACTTTTTGCCCCCTCATTTATATTACTAATATGCATGACGCTTGCTGGACTCCGCTGTGTATCAACATAAACATGGTTTAGGAAATCTGGTTGACTGTTCGGCTCAGCTGTTTCATAAAATAATTACTGTTCCTTCTTCTGTGACAATTTGAGCTAAAAGGCAGTCAGCGGAAGGATTTAAATGTGGAGTAATTCCATGAAAATGTCATACCGATGTGAAAATTTTGAAATTGGCGCAGGAGTAATTTTTTCGATGAGATATACTTCTTTACAGATGAAATTTTCTGATTCTAGAAGGTAATATTTGAAATATGGATTATTCTGATTCTAAGATTAATAGTAGAACATGACATATTCCGAAACCTAAAATCACATGCAAAATTGAACGAAATTTTGTTTTACGATTTCACTGTACAAATTTGTTTTGTTTCACTGACTCTTTCGTTATGTCATATTTCGGTCCTTCCTAATCGTAAATCTAATACTAATAATTATATTAAAATACTTATAATATACAGATTGATTTATCTGAAAATTATACCTGCAGAGAGCAAAACGAGATACAGGCAGCTCATTGGAACAATAAACAGATTTCAATATGCACTACAGTTGCATGGTTTAGACATGAAGGTGACAGAGATGTCCAAAAGAAATCCTTTGCTCTAATTTCAGATTATATGACACATGACAAGTATGCTGTAGATGTTTGCTTACGAAGAGTGTTTAGCGAATTATTAGAGTTTCTTCCAAAACCTAGAGGCAATAAAAATATTCTCAGATGGAGCAGCAAGTCACTTTAAAAAGTATACATTGAGCAATGTGACACTACTTACTTGCATATTTGGATTTAACATAGAATGGAACTTCTTTGAATCGTATCATGGTAAGGGAGCTGTAGCTGCGATAGGCGGCCAGGTAAAAAGGATGGCTTGGATATCTTCAAAGTCAGGAATGAAGATTCAAAGTGCAGCAGAATTCTGCAAAATCATAAGTAGTAAAACTAAACAAATATTAGTTCAGGAGGTGACACAAAATGAGATAGAAGAAGGGGGAAGAGATTTTTAGTAAAGCGATTTCAACATATTGCATCTATTCCGGCAACTCACGGAGTTCACCATGTGAAACTTTTGAATGTTATAGAATATGCACACATTTCAAAAGAACAATCAGTGCGAAAAAATTCACAAGTTTCGTGTGTGAAAGGAAATTATATGTTTATTAATGGCATTTAAATAATTCCTCATTTTGCGATTCTTCAATATGTATGTTATTGTGCTGTACCGCAATTGAAAAATTCACAAGTATCGTGTGTGAAAGAAAATTATATTTTTATTAGTGGTATTTAAATAATTCCTCATTATGCGATTCTTCAATATGTCACTAGAGTATTGTGTACTGGAATTAAAAATAAGTGCGCAGATCTTACGTGTTCTCGCATTAGTTTGACCTTTGACATGCCACTTGTGTCGTATTATCGGGGATCCACAGTGATATGTTGCCACAGTTCCATTATTGTGCTAGCATTGCACTTTGTGAAACAAGAGTCATGCATGTTGGTTGCACAACAGTTTTAAATCATATGAAGTTACTTGTATAAACAAAATACAATTGGCATGGCATATATGTGATTAAGTATGTATAACAGGTCGTGTAAAAGAAAATAATTATTGGGTGTAGCATTATTGGAAAATAACATAGTGAAAATACGTATCTATGACAACGCTGTAATATGTGCGCTAGCTGGGAACAACACGTCAGTCATAAAGTAAGATTTCGCGCATTGTTAAGATATTTCTTTCAATTGTTTAGTTTAAAAATAGAACACATGTCCGCAATATGATTTGTAATCAGTTGTTTTGAAAGAATTATAACAGAATTTTCCACATTTAAATAAAATTTTTAATAATTTGTATACTCTAATTTTTCGTTATTTTTTTATTTAAAGTTGAGACGTGTGAAAGTTAATTTTAGTGTTCTGGAACGAAAACTGCAAATTTCATATCGGTATTTTTATTTATTCCAATGGTTCAATCTAATAACAGTATCAGAAATATTAAATATAGCATCAGATAAATTGTAATCAGTTAATATGGATGTAATAAAATGATACGCATATTAGGCATATTTAACTATAGAGAAGGCCCTTTGTTATTAAGAAGTTAATGTTTTCTTTATGTTGTGAAATTTAAAATGTTACGTGGTAACCAAGTTAAATAAATTACACTATTTATTTAATCTTTTTACAGCATATCAAATTGTACATTTCCTATACATGATACAATATGTGCAGTATTTTATTTTCCTCCGTATTATCGCTTTTTATCAATTATAATGTTATGTTATTTTGTAATATTTGTATAATATTTGCAGCTCCACAATATTAAATTCTTAATAAAATTCAGATGTCAGTCAGTCACAGAATGTAGTCAGTCAGTCACACATCACATATTAGGATATAACTCCGGTCTTAATTGTGATTTTTGTTTCTTTTTTTTTTTTGTTGATAATGTAACCTGAAATGTGGCCTCCAAACGGTATTTTGGAAATTTGAATTAGGAATCACACTTCAGAGAATGATGCAAATGAACATGTTAAGCTGCATGATGAGTTGACATTTATGTCAGTCAGTCGCACATACTTCGATAGATAATAAATAATATTGTTTTTCTTCAGAAGTTGTATATAAAGGTAAAGTGATCCCACTACAGGCCTCAGGAGGCCCTTGGGGTAGTAGGAGGTTAAGGCTCCCACTTTTTCTTGACAATCGGCACTTGATGTCAGCCGGGTTGTCAGCCCTGCGTGACGGCCGCCTTTACCCCAGAACAAGCGTCTGGTACCCATTTCAGTTAGAGGCTGAGTCGACCCCAGGGCCATAGTGCCGCCAGAAGGTTTGGGTCAGTTTAAAAGTCCTGACCCCACCGGGACTCGAACCCTCGACCTTCCGGCTTGTAGCGCAGTGCCTTAACCATTACGCTACGGCGTGCCCAGAAGTTATATATATATACTAGAAGTCCCGATCACGCGTTGCTGTGGCTAAGGTATATGTTAAAAATTTAAATTAAGTTGCTGTCTTTCAGCCAGATTACTTAAAACTAATACTTACACACGAAATTAATAATGTTGAAAATAAAATAAACACTGAACACACTTAAATTATGAAATAATCAATATTTGTAATTCAATTGAAATTCGCGGTTGCAACAAAAAACACAGCCATCTGGTTAAATAATAAACCAATTACCTTACACCGGCATCTGTTAGAATCGTATGGAACTCACCGATAATTATAATTCTTTGTTAAATAATAAACAAATAATTTGCAATAAAAAATATTGCGACTATAAATTTAGTTATTAACAACCGTAGGTCTCAAGTTGGATCAAACAGCACACAGTGTGCAAAATTTTATTTAAATCGGTTCAGTAATTTAGGATTCCATCGCGGACAAACAACGTGACACGTAATTTTTATATATTAAGATATATACCATATATATATATATACAGTCTTAATCACACACTTTTCCTCTACCATATTACGTAGATAACACCCCTAATTTCAATCAATTGTAATATTCATGCAACCAATTTGCTGCAAAAGTTTATTGAAATGTCAGTCAGTCACATATGGAATTACCCATCAATAATTCAATGTGGATTTTGAGTAGAGGCTAAGAATTCATTTAAGAAAGAGAAAGGCTGTGTAGTATTCTGCTAGAATTCGGAATTTGAACAATTTTATACTTATTCGAATATATCTAAATGGCACTAGGCGAATTGTTCGTGTAAGCAAACATTTTTTAGATATTTTTTTTAATTCAAAATTTGGTTAAAACAAGACGATGCGCTATATCATCTGCTACTGAGATTTGTACTAACGCATTCATTCATGCCTCTAGAGGATAAAGAGATTTAAAATTCAATGGTGTTAGTTAAATATTGTTTATGCTGATGATATGTTATTATTAATAACCGATAGTGGGGAAATACTATAAGACAGCAACCATTTATATAATACAAATAATAATAATTGGGGCTTGAATTCAATGTCAGTCAAAATAAATATATTTTTACACGTAGAAATGAACTATAAATGCGAATAGACATTGAAAAATTAGATAAAGTTTGTGGATCTGAATTCAAATAGCCTGCACACGAACAATAATTACAATCAAGAGAGAGGTTAAGAGAGAAATTATACATAGACTCAAATTTGAAGACGCATACTATTATTTATTATAGGAACTCTTGACAATCCAAACTCCTCTAAAGAAAATATTAAACTGAAAATATATTAAACGGTTATTCTTCCAGTTACATTATATTAACGTGAAAAATGATATCCTATTTTACGAGAGGAATATTTTAGAGTAGAATGTTCACAAAAGAACAAAAATTAACAAACGTTAGGCGAATGAACAGATCAATGGGGGAAGCAGCATACAGTGAACCTCGTGATCTGTGAAAACCAGATAGGCCTATTATAAGGTAGTTAAGTCTCATAAACTTCGTTGGGCAGGAAATGTGGTACGAATGATCAAGAAAATATGTTAAGAATGTTCTTGATTTAGTAATAATTTCCATTACA